>BROG01001571.1:0-42334 GCA_030159075.1 Atrina japonica | reverse complement strand
TACAAGAACAAACGTTTTCGTTACATTCTTTACACTCTACAATATATAAAAAAAATAATTAAATGATCCAATGCTATATACTTATCAGAACCATTGTTATTTATTTTCATGAAACAATATTTACTTCTAATCGAATGCATTGTATTTTATGTACATCCCGATTTCTATAAATTTATAAGCTTAATACAGTATTTTACAGTTAAACCTCCTGTCATATTAACTTTTACAACAACTTTTTCATTGGCAGACATTTTACGAAATGTTATTAATAGAAATCGGTGAACAATTCCGCTATAAAACGCAAGCCCATAGAACAACCGTTATTTTACACCTGAAAAGTCCATTTGCTCTCTTTTGAGACTGTTTTTTTAAATATCTTAAATTAAACGTAATCATGAAAATTAAATTTTACAGCCATGCATTTAAATTGGCCATACATAACTGAATTGTGAATATGCATATGTTTGGTTTGATAACAAAAATGTTTCCCATTTACGGCAATGGAATATGTTGTAACAATCTGTGTGGGTAAATGCACAGTCGATAAAATAGCACCCTTATTTCTTTCTGATCTATGCATAAGTAGATCGTATGCAAATCAGAAACTCTTTGGTATATGGCAGCTAGACTGACATGGGGTTGTATAATATTCAAATAATTTTTTACTGATTGACAAGAAAATCAGAATTATAAAGTCTGCATCATGTTTAATATAATGCACAGAATTATGTTACTGAAATAATTTCATCTTATTAGTAGTATTCTTGGCACGCAGGATGTTAAACAACATAAAAACAAACAAAATATGTTAACTTGTAACTTATGTTGACTTGCAATTGTGAGATGATCCCTTATTGACCACTCTGCATGAATTAAGTGTGTGACAAGCTAGGCCTAAATGTACAATCATGTATAAAATGTGAATTGAATCATGTCCTTCTATTCTAAAACATGTGTTTATCCTATATATAAATTTAATTGCATCCTTTGGATATTATGACAAAACGGTATTGAATAACATGACCTATATATCTTCATACGTGACAGGCATTGCATATAAGTAGCAGGCACAATGACTATTTTTAGGTAACCATGTGGATTGAAAACTGCTCAGATTTACAGTATTATGGCTGTTCAATGTAATGGTTTACACCCACGAAAATTTGAAAGAAATCTAACATTATTAGTTATGGAAATATTTTACCCTTGGATTGTTTCATTCAATTAAAATTCATTTTAAGTGATGTATAACCTTTGAAATAACATTGTTTAAATTTTAGATATATACCTTAGTAGTTTTTTCAAAAATGACTTAACCCAAATTTCGATAATGAGCAAACGGACTATACTATTTCCAAAACGAAGCAATGGACGAATGATATATAATCAAAACATGCACTGTACTCAATAGACTGTAATGAATGGTGCGCACCGGATTATACAGAGGTAGACACAAAAGCGAAGATAAGTTTAGAAATGGAAAATTTTGTTAGTATCAAGTTATGATATAAATCCTAATTATGTGACTGTATATATTGTAAATATAGTTAACAGAATGAAAAGTTAATTTCACAATCGTGTTTAATTTACAGCATAAATATTTCGTATTATTTAAACTTCAAAGATTTCAATAAAGAATGTAATAAATATATTTCATAATTTATTCAATTAGAACGTAAATATAAATAATTTTTTGCCAGCAATCTTCATCTTTTCGATATGTGCTTATAAAGTGTCACACATTCAGGTGTATTCGATAAAGTGAGCAGTCGGATCGCGGAACACTCGACCAAAGACACGGTACCCCTTCACATGTGTTTTACAAATATGATATCGAATTGGGGCTGAGAAACATTGTTATCAAATAATTAGTGCAAGTGGTCAAGTAAATAGAGCTTAGTGTTCGAATATATATTTTCGGCTTCACCTTGATCCAACATGTCCTTGAGTCGTTATTACGGAAGTGAGGACATTCATGTTATAAGAGACTATTTGAACTCCGTTCGTTTATAATTTTAGGATGATATTTCCATGGGATATTGATTTACGTTTGATGTTATAATGCTTAATCTGATTATTTATATGCTTGTGACCGGCAAAATGCCCCGACAGAGTAATAGGACTTTTCTGAAATCAATACAAACGTATTTATGTTTGACTTCATTCTTTCATGTGTTCATATTATGCGACTGTAGTTAGACAAATACAACTGATTTTGCAAAGTCGCTTTTTATCGGTTGTGGAAAGTAGTTTCTATTAAGGAAACAGAACAAATATTAAATACCAATGGAAATATAACACTGGGGATGTTTCAAAAATTTTGTTTTAAATATTTTAATTTGAATAAATTGGTTTAGAAGTTGAGATGGCAGCTTTAAGTATTATTTTGTATTTCCACCCCTAAACCGACGAAAACAACTAAATATAAACTATACAGTGTTAAACAGACATTTATTTTGCTATTTAATAATATATTACCCAAGTATCTTACCTACAAATGAAATACAGCTTTTGTGTTCATAGTATTCACTTATACCGTATGAATTGTTGGCTAAGACTTTGAAATTGTAGATAATACCCGGGTGTATATCAGACATAGAGGGTTGCATCACATTCCCTTCACCAGTGTCCGGATACTCCTTAGGATTAACAACGAATGCCACATCGTTCTCTTTTTTATACATGATATAAAAAGATTGTTGTGCACCTCCATTGAAGTTTGAAATCCAGGTCACCGTGGCGAGATCACCGATACAACGGACAGACACATATCTAGGTGCTTCTGGTTTTTCTGAAATTGATTGGTTCTAAATCAAGCTTATCTAAATTACAATAAATAATGACTTCAATGTATGATAACGTTTCAACATTAGAATATATGGGATATAGCATGTGTGTTTATATAATATTGAATTTATCAAATTCGTATATTAATTTTATATGAGTTTAATAAATTCAATATTACATGAACATGAGTGTTAGATACTATTTATCATATAACTCCAGTGACATAAATTTCTACATAACTGTCCTTATTGGACAATAATTGGCACGTAGGCCTCGTAAGTGGACGGCTGGAAAAGGACGCATTGCATTCATTGTGCAATAGAAAAAACTACTTTTTTTATTAATGAATAATCGTTATTTTATTTGATCTCAGGTTTTTATGTCAGCCATTTTTCAGATTTAGTTTCGAAAAACAACATTTTGATTTTGAAAAAAAGTAATTCTTTTGAAACACACAGATTTAAGCATTGAAGTTCGCTTGCAGACATTTTTGTTAAATTTTATCAATAGAATTCGACTAACAATTCCGCTATAAAATACATAAATATATAAAATACAACGACCATAAATCAATGACAGAGCTATAATATATTTTGCAATACTATAATTAATTTTAAATACAATTTTATGATAAAACATACCATGTGTACGAGTCAAATGATGGGTACGACTCAGCTCGATTGAATTGTTTTGTATGCGAGTCAGCATGACACAGCCAAGGTACGAGCCTGTATCATATTGTTTTATCACTTATGTCATGGAATTATATGTGATAATCAGAAGACTGTTTACGATATCTGTTGTTAGCTATATTGAGCGGTCAGGGGCCTTTAAAAGGTGGTGGAATGACTGGGATATTGCCAGATACATAAAAATTAACAAACGGCAATGACTCATGATACAGGTATCTCATTCTTACACTCCGTCTAAAAAGGATGTAACTCTACATAAAATATGGTGATGCCACGTACAGAAATGAAATACAAATTACCTTGATACAATTGGAATCTATATTTCCCCCAAGACCCAGTGGGTGACTCATAAATCCAGCGAAAACCCATGATTAGTTGTGTTTAAATAGCTACGTGCAATCATTTTGCCTTGTATATCCTAAAAGAAACAAAAACCTTTGTATACCAGAATTGATTACTATAACACTACCTATGTTAAATAACAGCATCCAAAAAGGAACATGTTTTCAGAAAACAATTTGTTCTTTTTTTTTAAAAAAAGTCAGCCGTTTTATGTAAATCAAAATATGTGTCTACTCATTTATCAATAATATCATTCTTTAATATAGATTAAATATTAAATGAAAATCATATTACATATGTTTCGAATCCCATACCTGCAGGAAACACTTTATACACGATTTCTCCTCTTCCTAAGTTATTTTTTACTTCTGACACATACTCTCCAAAATCACTTCTTGAAATCTGGAATCGTTTTGTTAAATTGATATAGCATACATTTTTATCAGGTTCTGTTTTTGTGATATTAATATCCTTTCCATTATCCACTATTGTTGAATTGACATCAGTCTCATTTACCCTGAAAATCCACTTAATATATCCTTTAAGTGGTAAGGGATAAGCTATGAACCTGGCAGATAGTGTTAAAATACCTCCTGGTGGGATGACATATTGATTTGGTAAACTCACTCTTGTGTCTGGTCGTGGATAACCTGGATGTGGAAATAATAATAGATATCCTTAAAGGGGCATTAGCTGTGTTTATACAAAACTTATTTAGATTTTTTCTACTTTTACTACTTGTACTTGATGTAAAATAACAAATAAGAGCTATACACAGGCATAAATGAATCTTACATTCCTATATATTTTGTGAAGATAAGGTCAGGTCTAGTGTAGTATGTACAGGTAATAAAGTTGAATTAATCTAAAATAAGAATGAAAGTATCAAGATCCCTTTTACTAGGTGTAAAAAACAGCTATATGTGTAATTATTACAAATCATTCGGAAATCCACTCGTGTACATAACATTTCTGATTTTAAAATCTGCATCACTCAACCCCTAACTCAACAAAAATCAAAACAAAAGCAAACTTGATCCATTTCGTACATTATGTTCCTTTTTGCCAATTCTGGTAGTCCTGTTAGTAGCAAAATTTGAATGTTTTTAAACATGATGCCCAAGCGGCCTTAGGACGCTCACAAGGCAAATGTGTTCAACATTGCAGACAGAGTAAAAAAATAATAAAGGTAAATGACAATAAAAAACCGGATGTTTTCTGTTTGCCTAGAATATTTCAGAGACCCTTTTTGAACCCCTATGTGTGCTAGCCCTTTTCATTTGCAAATATCTTGCAGCCTTATAACGAGGTTGTTCCTGCCAAAATCCAGACAAAAGATGATAGCAATAATTTACCATGAGCCTTTTACGTGATGTAAAAAGGGAAATAAACAGTCTCATATAAGCACCGACCTGCCCTATTGACTTTTTTGTATATCTTTGAGCGCCAAAAATATTTTGGTTCTTTCACTTTCTGTTTGTCAATTATACGTTTCGATATAATAACCAAAGAGTGTCAAAGCATAAAAAATCCACATGGAAGGGCGAAATACTCCCATAAGCGTCGACCTGAAAATGTCTGCTCGGCTTACTTTATTATAGATATTTGCATGTCCCATACCTTTCGACGGGCCTTAACAGTCACTTAAGTAAATATTACCATTACTTGACCCCATTTAGGGCCCTTATTAATCCTAGACCTCTTTGATTCGCAAACATGCAGCTTCAAATGGGTAGGTTTCCTATCAGTATTAAAAAGTATCCACTGGTTCTTGAAAAGAAGTCGAAAATGTCTAAGATTTGCCAAAAATGTTTTCTGTTGACTTAGGTATCTGTGCCTTTGACTTTTGACCCCATAACCTTGAAAAGGTTGTCAATATGATCCCTATATGATTCCTAACACTTTTGTAGATATTTTTGCATACAAATATAAAAACCTCAGATACCAAAGTGTAAATCAATAGAATGTCCAGGACATAGATACAAATCCTATAAAAAATGGACAAACACGGACCTCTGGAAACCAAGAGGTTGGATCAGGTGCCATGGAGGAGTAAGCATTCCCTGTCGACCGGTCACACCCGCCGTGAGTCCACAGTCAAGTCCAGTGAAACACGTGAGGAGTGTATCCTCGCCACAATTGGTACAGACGTCCCAACAACCGCCAACGAAAAGGCAACTCAACATTTCACTTAGTGAAACAGAGTAGCCGTAAACAAGATTATTATACCGACCGTAAAACTTGCGGAACGTTGACATTAAACGCGGTTTTCGATATCCCTGTGTCAATAATTGGTCAGTGAGTAGTTTACCTCTGTATATGAAATCTTCATATGTTGTGCACGCCCTCGCATATCGGATCATTTGTGAAATATAAACTCCATATGCAGGTGACTGAGGTATATTACTACTTAAATGTGGAAAATTTACGATGGGAAAGCCGAAATCGTCGCGTTTATCGTGACACAGTTTTCATTTATTATACCATTTGTATTGCAGTACTTGTGACCTGTTTATGGTTAGATTTAATTTTTATTTGCAAAATTTGTAGATATTGACTTTACAATCACACATACAGAATTTAAATGTCATCTGACCATTGGCTCTTGAGAATGTTGCTAAAGATGTACCAAGTTTTGGTCCTCTTTTGGGTCCATACCGGGAATAGCCCCTTTCCATTCGCAACTGTTTGTGGCTTCACAAGTGCGTGCCACATGCCAAGTTTGGTAAATATTTGCCCAATGGCTCTTGAGAAGTAGTCGAACATATGTATAACGTAACGATGGACGACGACAGACAAAGGATGATCGCAATAAGTAACCTAGAGCCTTCGGTTCTGGTGACCGAAAAATCCACATAAAAGAGTGAATAACTATATGCCGAAACCTAACAATTTAGGCCCTGTTGACGCTTTTGAGTGTCGACCTGCTTTTTCTTTTTAGTTTCTTTTTTGCTTCTTTCCATTCTTCCTATCTATCATACTGTTCGAGAAAATGACCAAAAACAGACCCTATTGACATTGTTGTAGATCTTTGTGCGCCATACATGTCTCTTTCTCTCTATTTTAATACTTTACGCAACAATGACAAAAACATGAAAAATCCTCATAAAAGGTATAAGCATCTAGATGACGGTTTTTGCCCTGTTGACTTTTTTGTAGATCTCTCCGTGCCAAACTTTTTTTTTCTCTCTATTTATGATACATTTAAAGATAATGACCAAAACAGTAAAAACATGAAAAAATCCAAACAAAAGGGGAAATAACTTCGGTAAGCGTAAATCTGAAAAGTTCGGCCATGTTGACTTTTTGCAGATCTTTACGTTCCTGACATATTTGCTTCTTTCGGTTCCTATCTATTATACTTCTCGAGATTAAAGAATAAAAAAGGCACAAAGACATAAAAAAGTTGGAATAACTTTCATAAACGACGACCTGACCATTTCGGCCCTTCTTGATCTTTTTTGTGATCTTTCATGCCAAACATTTTTGCTTCTTTCCACCTCTTCCTGTCTATTATGCTTTTCGAATTAATAACCAAAAACCGAAAAAAGGAGTAATCCACAAAAAGGGGAACTAACCCCCATAAGGGTCGATCTGACAATTTCTGCCCTATTGACATTTTGTAGATCTTTTGGCCAAAAATACACATGAAAAATCCTCTACAAAGGGGAAGTAACTCCCATAAGAAATTTCTACCACCAGAAATAGTTGATGGGTTTTTGCGAGCCAATTATTTTTAGTTGACAATATTTTTGTTCTATCCTTAAATATTTTAGATACAAGTATTTAGTCAAAAATATCTGCAGATTGAGTGTTAGACGGGTTGGGCTATTCCTTTGGAATTATTATTTGGCCTTGTATCATACCACTTTCCCTTTAGCAAATCGTTTTAAAATTGGAGCTCAATTAATGAAAACACAGTGATAGTAAACATAAACCTAGTACCTAGTTTGGTATTAGCTGAAAATATTTTTCTAAATTAAAAATGGAGACGCACCAATCAATAATCAAAACTCAAGACCATTAGAACATGACGAATTAAATGTTCTCAACATGAAAAGTAATTGCGAATTCCAAAAGGGATAGGATCAGGTGTATTACTAAAGTAATATATGGCACTGATAACACCATATAAATTCTAAATTATTCAAAAGCTAAGATGTACCTACAACCGATACCGATTTGAGCTACCATATTTATATTGGATACGTAAACTTCACAAAACCCCATATATGCAGATGTATTTAGCAGAAACCAGAAAATATTCTACCAAACCGTTATATTTACTTTTCACCAAGATACTGACAGCTGTGAAGGAGAAATTTTTGTAATACTGTACAGTTGCTTATTTCAGAAGCGGTGTAACTCAGATGTGGATACTTAGAAACTCTAAACAACTTTTAGGAGATATGAAGGCATTTTTTCACAGATTCATAGTATCAAAACATACGATTTCTCTACTCTTTACACAACCTTCCACATAAAAATTAAAAGAGAGACATTTTATCATCACAGAAAACTGATTTTTCACAAAAGGTGGTACCCGTAAATTTAAATATCTAGTGTTTGGTTATCATGATAATTATTTTGTCCAACACCACTCCGACTCTACACATAAATACACTAATGTTAATATAAAAAAATGCTGGAGTCAGACAATATATTTGTATTGTCCAGAGACGTTGTCTTTCAACACACTGTCGGCATTCCTATAGAAACCAGATGTACTCCTTTATTGGCTGACCTATTCCTTTATTCATACAAAGCAGATTTTATTCAGAAACTGCTGAATCAAACGAACAAAAAGTTAACTGTGCCCTTTATTTGAGTTTTAAATATATCAACGACGTTTGGTCAATTAATAATGACAATATCCATACATATGTCAATGTCAAACCATATATCCCAGCGATCTAGAAATACAACAGAATTAAGCACACACCCTTCATACTTATACATTTTACCTACTATAAGCAACCACGTTTAGTCCTAGGCCCATTTTATCTGCAAACTTTATGCGGCTCCACACGGATATACTGCATGGGTTTGATTCAAAATGTTATTTCAGTAGAAGATGAAAACACTTTATATTTTTAGTTTAATTAGGTATCTATGAACTTGACTTTTGATACAATGGCATTGAAAGTTTGTCAAAATGATCCTTAGACAATTTCTAAGAACTTTCAAACTTTCCACTAAATCTGAATACAGAAGTCAATCAGTTTTGAGTTATAATGTTATTTATGTATACTGAAGCGCCCCAGTGGCTCGTTTTTTCACATTCGCAAACTTTCTAGATATTGACTTTGATGTATCCAGTCTTCTGACTATATGTATTTGACCCTTTTGACCCTTTTGACCCTTTTTAGAGCTCCTGTAAGTCTTAGCACTACTCAAATTGGCAGACCCTTAACAGGACACAGCTACCTGACAAATTTGTTGAAAATCTGTGCAGTGGTTCTTGACAAGATATTGAAATGGAAAAGTTAACGGACAGTTGGCCATAAACAATAGATCACTCGGCCCTTTGCGTCAGGGGGGGGGGGGGCTAATAAACCTAACATTATAGCAATAAAAAGTTTTATCTCAAATTTATTTGTTAACAATTATGAAAAGATACTTACATAATACAGATATATTAAATGATTTGGTACTAGGAATTCCATGACCGTTACTAGCTTCACATTTATACGTTGCAGTGTCAAGACAATCAGAATTTGATATATTCCACATTCCATTCTGAGTCTGAAATATAGTTCCGTTATCCATGTTTATAATCTGTGTAGTTGCAGCAGGATTGCTGTCTACTTTACAGTACACTGATAATGCAGTATTTTCCATCACCCTGTCTCCAGATCCACCATTTATTGTAATATTCTGTATCTTAGCTGCATCTGTAATATAGGTATATTTGTGAAAATATATGTATTTATCTAAATATCAACACAACGTCATGTGACAAATGACATATTTATTTATCTAGCAACATGAAAAAGCTATGCCTTGTGAATAAATGTTCCTCATATAAGACATACACTGCTAAACTAGAACCCTGCCATTCAGTGGGTTATAGTTTTAATGTCATATAATTTCTCTTTATTTAAAATTTATTTTATTTGCCCACTGTATCCAGCATCAAAATCAATTTTTTGTTCTAAAATTTGTAAAACTACTGCTCTTGTCTTAAGGGCACATCACATTTCCCCCCAAAACAAATTGTTTCTCTCTTTGTTACTAAGATTGATGTGCAATAATAAAAATATACACAGGCATATAATTTACTAAATTCCTAACGATCATCATAAATGTGATATGAATGGAAACTTGCGACGGATTCTTTTTAACATATTATCTAACATATACACTTTAACAACATTTTCAGATGACTGAGGGTTGGAAATATATCAGTTAGTCTGAAAACAATACTTACACTGTATATTCAGTGTCACAGGTGTTGATGCCTGACTATATGAAGCAATAGGTGATGTGGCCCGACAGTGACACTGATGTCCATTTCTGTCTTTGGTTGCATTAAATGTTAGTCTGGATCCCTTCTGTATTGTTGTAATCTGACCTTGTGGCATTGGTTGATTGTTACATATCCATGACCACACAGCTGGGGGATTACCATCTTCTGTCAGTGTACAGGTCAAGGTAACTGTGTTGCTCTCATTGTAAGTCATAATTCCTGATGGGGATATACTTGGTACTCCTGTAGGTGCGTCTATAAAATAAGTAAGTTTAGAAAACCGTAAGAAATTAATAGATAAACACTGTAGAACCAGAAATGGTTGAAAAACTTGTTTATGTCATTCGTCCATTTATCAATGAAATTAATGCCAATAACATTTTCATTAACATGATGAAGTGCATATTGCAGTAGTGATAAGTTCAATGTCCATCACTTTTTTGTAGTTTATACTCTTAGAAATCTTTGTTTTCTGTTGTTATAAATCTGTTTGTCTTTAATATTGGAAAAGAAAATATCACATGTTGAGTTAAGATATAATGACACGGTGTCAGAGTACAAAATCATTGGAGTAAAAAAGCTGCTCAGATATTAAGTATCTCGGAAAAGATATTATAATGTCCATCTACGTTATATTGTAGATGTGTTACTGTAAGAAAAGTTAAGGCCTCAAAGTTGCGATGCAGCAATGAAAAATGGCACTGACAAATTTCAAGTCCAAAAGTCTTAATTTTATTTTAACAAAATTTAATGTGAACACAAACAAACTACAGCATATACAGTCAACTCCACTGAAATCGACTTCTTATGTCGAGTTATCTTTAATAACGGCTTCATTTTTAATCCCCTACACATTTTATTTTTAAAGTATATACAAATTCAAGGCCTATATTGACTTCGGAAACATTGAAATCATCGGTAATAAAGAACCCTTTTGGGAGCCTGAAATAGAACATTATCTTTTTAATTTTTGTTTCATTAACAAAGGGCAAATTTGTCGCAAATAAACTAGTTTAGGTATCGGTTTATTCTTTCCAATTAGTTTGCAAATAGGTTATGAAAATAAATTCGTTTTCTTATGGCTAAAAATGAATCGTTCGAACTACCAAAATGGGGTACAGAATGAAGTAGATAGTTACTCATATGAGATATACATTTAAAAAGGGGTAAGAATGTATATAAAAAGGAGTATTTATCTTAATTTGAGATTTACTAACCTTGATAATAATGTTTCTACTTTTGGAATTACCAGGGGTTAATATGCTAAAAAGCAAATATCACGATGTGGTATTATCCGATTCATATAAGATGGCGGGGCACCGTAACTTTTTGATTATCATAAGGGTGATTCTATTGGCTTTTCGGTTATGACAATCTGCACGGCAACGTTTTATTCCTCATTGGATTATGTATGGTAACTAGCAGGAACAATTACAACCAGGGTAAATTTAATGTTATGCTTTATCGCCTGAAATCTAAACTCGCCCAGATCAAAATCGGGTTCAAAAAAGTCCACCCCGCCAGGTTGTAGGATTTGACTATAACCCTGCTAAATCAAACGTAAAAAAATGATAACCAATATGACAATCGATAGCTTATCAATTTGGAGTCTTAATTAATCAATTCATTGTGAAACGTTTCTCTGTCATTTTGAGTACATTTGTATTACCCGATTACATAAACTGATAATTGATACCAGTGCTGGTCCATTTTGTCGCACTATTTAATAAATCTACTTACCCCAGGAGGCAGTTTGAATGTTTTGATAAACTCGTCTGGACTTAGCATAAAGCAATTGATACTCTAGTTTTAGTTCAGAATCAGTTAAAAACTGGTTTAACAAATCGAAAGTTAACAAAACTGGTTCAAAACTAAAACCTGTTTATGTAGAAAAAACACGCCCAAAGTTTTCACAACTTTATTAGTTAGTGTTTAATGACCGTTTATAATCAGATTGTACAAATGTACGTGGCCACATATATGGGTACCTCAGAAGGGTGAAGGTTTTCATGGGGTTAAAAAGAACAAGGAACGTATCACAAAGATGATTCCTAGTAACATGTCAAGATGAAAAAAAAAAAACACTTGAACCCCTAGTTATTGAAAAATTCCAAAACCCGAGGTGCTTTAGAATCATTTAAAGTTAATCGGTTCAAAACGAATTCAAAAGTAAATATGGGTAGCAAGACAGTTTTTATTGACCTGCTTGGGGAACTGGATCATCAATTGACAAGGAAAAAAATATTTTGTTTGTTGACAATGAGAGCCTCCCGGATCACATCTCTTTGATCCGCTTTATGCCCGCTATACACAACTGGCGCTGCCGTATTTGGTAGTCCCGGCTTACTTATTATGAAGTCCCCCTCAGAGATATTAGACAGTATTCTGGATTACGGCCACATACAGTGACTCCAATCATGCTTTTCACCGAAGTTGATCTCATCACCAATCTTGACCGTTTTTACTGAATTTGACCCTCTCATCGAACTAAGTTTCCATGGAACATTTGTGACGGGTGTGGCATGCCAGCTGGGGACGCTGGCTCCTTCCGGACACCTGGTCCCATTTGGGATTCGTAGTTATTCTTCATGTTTCTGGTTCGTCGTGTTGTAATGGACATGAGTTTTGATTGTTGATTGGTACTTCTTCAGTTTTACTTATAATATACCCTAAAATATGGAGTGGGCTATTTCAACCAGGCTATTCTATGCCACTCCGTTTACCTATCTGTAATATTATTTATTCCGAATAGTTACTTCGGTATTTTTTTATTTTATTTCTGCAGGCAAATTTCGTGATTCTTACCAGCGCCTGTGTTAAGCACCTTCGCCAATGTTTCAGAACGCTGTTTAAAACTTAAGTGTTTCAAATACATGTATATATTGGTATTAGACGTCCGTCGGCATTTACTAACTTCATTGACACTATGCTGTCTGACTATTTTCCGTGTAAGCGATGCCTTGACTATCGGGAATAGATATCGATAGAACTAGATCTATACAATAATCACCACGAAGCTATTTAGAAATAACTTTTAGATTAAGTTAACTTACTTAATTGGAATTAATATTGATTCAGCAGTCTAGATGTTTTCAGGGAAAATGTGGAAAAATACAATAAATATATTGATATACAATAATGATTGTGTTAATTCTATAAATTACTTTGTTTATATAATTACGGTATGCGCGTGCGCACACACACATACACACATGACGAATTTTCCCACGAAATATTAGCAATTAAGGATTGATTTTCATTTTTGTAAAAAGATTAATGTAAATTATATGCAACACTGCACGTTACTTTTTTCATAGGCCATTGCATGTACATCAATGGTTTTCCAGAAATCAGAAAACAATCCTGATATTTTAAACATTACCATTTTCTGTGAAACTGTAGTCAGATGGATACAAAATGTATTGCATATAATTTACTTTGGGGGGGGGGGTCCATGTGACGAGATGCCGTGATGATTGTTTCGGTTTTTTTCAGTATATAGCCTGCTAGCAAATCCTTCAAATGAATTGAAAGAAGACAAGTGTATATTATGTTGTGAAATAACCTACCTTCTATTGTTTGTTTAAAAGTAAATTGTCGACACCTTCGTTATGGAAAACCCGTGCGATGTATATATTTTATAACACGAACACGATAATGATACAGAATGCCGCGTAAATAACTCCATTACAGATTACTGAGAAACCTATGAGCACTAGGTCCACTTTAGTTCGGCATTGACATGGGAGGTTGTGAGAAAAACAAGATGTGCTCCAGTGCTAGCAAGCATTGGAGATGAAGTGCAAGGTGGAGGTGATTCAATACGATGTGAAAATTGTTTCTGACAAAAATACCCGGTGAAGGCAAAGCGATCTGTTTATCAGAGATGGTTGACAAAGTTGCACTAGGCCTAATTCTATTTTTAGTGTGCAACAGTTACAATTATAAAAACTTTTTTGTGGTATTTGCTTCTGGTCATAACATGACCTAGATCTATTGCGACATGAGCCTGTACAGTGTACTACAGACGCAGTCTTGGGTTTCTGATTTCCTTCTGAAATTTTGGGGTAATGTATGGTTTTTTAAGATTTAATAAATAAATAAGAAATAAATATGTGATATTCTATTCTTGATTGATTCGTGCAGATATCAAAATTTCAGATAAGATTTGTCCGACTGAATTTGAATTTTGAGTAGCGGTTTACGCAACACTCAACAAATTTTCAGTTATATGGTGGCCGCCAGTAATGGTTTGGGAGAAAACCCTGTTACAATGTACCCGGGGAGAGACCACCGGCTTTTCAAAAGTAAGCTGACAAACTTTTTCACAAAAGTCAGCTTGGGTTCCAGCGGGACTCGGACCTGCGCTATCAAGAAGTTTGAAACATCATGGTTCAAAGCGCGATGCTGTAACTCGGCCACGGATGTCTCACTTGTCCGATAAATAGATAGAAAGGGATTATTAAATATTCATGTATTCCTACGACAAAAAGTTAAGCGGTTAGCACTCGGGTCAAGTGAATGTGCAAGCTCTCTATATAACTGCTATAAATGGAATTACGGTCAATATGTAAATACTTAGTGTACCTAAGATGCTAGCAATCACGTTATCATATATAATTTTATTTGTTACTTGGTAAAGCTCTATTTGCTTTCCTGATTTTAAAGAGATTTTCATATCATTGGTTCTACATTTAAATGTATGTTTTATAACGTTGCTTAGGCATGCACGTTACCATATTTACATATCATCTTCCCTGGGTTAGAGCAATATCATATTTGTAAATAATGCAGTTTGAATCTTGTTATTATTTCATCAATATGCAACAAATGTGTGACCTTTAAGCATAGGTCGAATGAGTTCAGAGTAAATGCATTTTGAAACAATAGTGATACGAGTTGAACTGAAATAATGTTTATCATGATCATCAATTACCTTGTTTTTAGATTAATGTATCTATAATTAAAAGATACAGAATCTGCCTTTACTTTCAACAAAAGTTTTACAAATTTTTATTTGATTATTTTTTTGTATTCAGGTATATTTGGAACACTGTTTTGTACAGCTACTAAAATGGAGGGCGTATTAAAGTTATCAATGAATGACACAAAGATCTTGTTTAGATACATTCTGGTCATCTATGAAATTGATACGAGCACACATACTCCTGGCATATATTTGTGAGTCAGCCATTTTAGAGGGCATACTGGTAGCTGATTATCAACAATTAAGATGGGGTTAACAATGATTTAAATTATGTTTTTCTTATCACAATAACCTTTGTTTTTATGGTAAAAAAAGTTGTCGGATAATAAGATCTGTCATAAATACTTGAATATATATGTACTCTACTCACATTGTATGTTCAATGTTACTATATTTGATGCCTGACTATATGAAGCAATATGTGATGTAGCCCGACAGTGACACTGGTGTCCATTTCTGTCTTTGGTTGCAGTAAATGTAAGTCTGGATCCCTTCTGTATTGTTGTAATCTGACTTTGTGACATTGTTTGATTGTTACATATCCATGACCATACTGCTGTCGGGTTACCATCTTCTGTCAATGTACAGGTGAAGGTCACTGTGTTGCTCTCATTGTAAGTCACAGTTCCTGTAGGATATATACTTGGAGATCCTGAAGGTGCATCTGATAAAACAGAAACATAAAGTTTAGTACAAAAGAGACTATACATGATAACTTCTGGTTCTAAATATAACTTTATTTGTATATGTGATACTGTCACGCTCCCATGCTTAATTATTCTCGTAATGAACCCTCTGATCAGAACTTCTCTATTTATAATGCGAAATGAAAAGACAAAAAAGGTTCTGAGTGTCATCCGTGTCTGATATAAATAAATGATGAATATGTATCGCTTCTATATAGTTGATAAATCATGGTGTAGCTCATTCTTATTTTTTAATTATCAAAATCGTGCAATGAATTTGTAATGATCATCTGTGCAGAAAGAGTTTAAACCTATCTTAAATACTTGAAATGCAAGAGATTTCAGTTTAAGTGCTATCAAAGGTGAGTAGGCATAAACAGACCAGGACACATAGCAGAATGACATATTTTTATTTCGGGAGATGATTTGAATAAATATTAGTTTGTTTTTCAATTTCCTTTTTTGAAACTGCCTCCAGCTTCTGGAAGTTTTTTTTATATCTATAGGGAACTTTCGTGTTATCCGGGATTGCCGTTATGATCCTGCATCTCGATTTTGTTCCTCATATGTTCTTCCTGTTTTCATATTTACCGTCGCAACATATGGTAAAATAAATGGAATTTGTTCTACTTTTCAGCGCATTATTATTTTTGTTTGTGTGTGTAAAGAAACTCAATAGACTCTTAAAAGATACCACAGTGGATTATTTAGTTGAACAGAAACTTACTTAAATGTAGCAGGAAAGGAAAAGTGTATAAGAGATATCGCTATATTACTGAAACCGGAAATAATATTGAGGAGCAGTTTTCTAGAATATCGAATCTGGCGATACTAAGAGCAGGATTATAACAGTAATCCGACTAAAACCGACTAAACCCGGCTAAAAGTTCACTATTTAAAAAACCTTTTTTTGTATTATGTATAAATTCAAATATAATTACTTAAAATTATCACAAATTTAAACTAGAATATTTTTTCCATATCTGTTAGCCGTTGTACAGTAAGCGCTTAATGTACTTAGACATCAATTAGGCTTCATTTAGAAATATCTCTATACTGACATTTGAAAGATTTTATTAGATTCTTTAAGGTAAATCCATTCAATTCGTGACCCATGGACAAATGATTAATAATCAAAGAAGTGCAATATGTGTATTTTATCATGGTAAAATACAGTTGCAGCTGAATCAATGAGACTTTTATTGTTCTTGATTAAGTCACCTAAAGTCTGTTCCCTGGGACTATGCATCAATCTATTTATGTATACTTATACTGTACAATACCAAGTAAGAGATATACATATAAAACATTCTGTATTTCTACATTATTTGTGAAAATTAAGTCAGGTACATATGCAAATAGTAAGGTTGAATTAATCAACTGCCAGTAAAAGTGTCAAACTGGATTTCTCATGCAATTTTCAGAAATGTGTATCCCTAAATATCTCTCTTTTTGTTATTGAACATCAACATTAGAAGTAATCAAGTAGCTCATGGGTCACATCGCTTACCAGAATTATGATGGCATCTTACAAATATGGGAATCGCAATAACTAAATTATAAAAAGTAAAAATGAATGAAAATGACAATGTCTAGAAATACGTCAAACACACTTCAAAAATATTTTCAATTGAATTGAATCATACATCCATGTAATGCAATTTTTTTTTCAATCTATTCAGTTGTTTTGGAGAATTTTTTTTTTTTTTTTGAAACAGGCGTACTCTTGAGACCTATTTTGTCTCACCTTGAGTTCACCCCCGTGTTAGTCTGGCCAATAAACCAAACTTCATAGGGGACCTTAAATACTTGCTTCATGTAAAGTTCTTCAAAATCCCTGCAGTAGTTTTGAAAAACAAGCTGACAGTGAGAAAAATCCACCTTCCCCTCATTTTTGCAGTCTTTAAAATTTCAAAAAATATATTTCCCCAGCAAAATTTTCTCACGGGAGCATTTTTTACCTTTTTACAGATAAAGCACATAGAATATAGTAAACCAATGGGGAGGAAATAAGAGAAATCATGCAAAAATGAATTGACAGTCTGAAAAGGAGTCAAAAAATAAAATTCCGATTTCTACGAAATTTACAAACTTTATTCATGCATCTATGTCGATCACCCCGATGACATTTTTTAATCCATTCAGCAGTTCTAAACAAGAAATGTTTGAAAACGGGCTGTACCCTGAGACCTATTTGGTCACATCCGGGATCTGTAACACTATCAGTTACGGGAGGAAAATACTTTTATTTCAATGTTTTAATAAAATTGATGTGCCCTTAAATAAAATATAACATGCACTACATACATTGTGTGTAGGAAATGCGGGCAGGGGATTGAATTACATAATGAAATTCATGTTTTGGACAAACAAGTTAACAACAAATTTTAATCAAAATTAATAAACTGGGTTTAAAATGAATATACATATTTATTTTTGGTTTTATTTCACCTAAAAGGTTTCATATGTCATTATCTGTCATTGTCATCCTTGGAAAACAAATTTCGGCATTTCATAATGTTAAATAATATAATGAACTAACACTGCACTATTTAAGATGGTGTCAAAAGGTTACAAAAGTTGAATCCTTGACAGATATTGATGGGTACGGCACCTGTATTCTTCTTGTTCTTTAGTCGGTCACAAAGCGGGAGAAGCTTCTAGAATTCTAGAGAGAGAGAGAGAGAGAGAGAGAGAGAGAGAGAGAGAGAGAGAGAGAGAGAGAGAGAGAGATTGACACAAGCTACTGCCGCCTGTATGTGTTATTGATATCACGCTTGCTGTTCATTGAAATCTATACGATCACGACCTGTTTATTGGTTCTTATTGGGTTGCAAGAATCGATTTGGCACCGAAGACCTGGGTATTAAAGTAAGACTTTTACTTTTCTTAGTACTCTATTAATTTTTACTACAATTGTAAAACTTTTCTTTTTAACAAACTCTAAAACTTTAACTATTTGCTTTTAGTAAAAATAATATATTGTATATTTTAAAACAGATTTTCGTTGATTGAATACATCAAAAACTCATTTCGAATTAAAATAAACATCTAAAACTTTGTTTAGGCAATACTGTCAAACTTATTTTGAATTTATATACAGTGAAAACTTTGTTAATCCAGAAAAATTAAACATTTCTTAATTTGAGTACAGTTTAATTAAATGCAGTTTAGATACAACGGACAAATGTTGGTTAATAACAATAAAACTTAACAGTTAAAAGTAACTTAACTTACATGTATGATATTGATTTATTGGAAACAAACAATTCAAAATACATTTTTCACATTTTTTTTACAATTTACTGAAATTAAAATGGCAGAAAACAGAAGTAAAATTTAGTTAGGAAATATTGCCAAATATCTACAAGATATAGAGAACAAAATGTATAGACAGAATTTAAGTGAAGCTATAAGGAAAAGCTTAAATCAAACTGAAACAGAAAATAATGAGGGTTCGAACGTAACAATTAATGAACAGATACAAATATTTGATCAGATAATAAAACAGTTTTCAGAGATAGCTAGTTCTATGGCATTACATAGTACATATGCATCCAGTGATTAAACATCTCGGGTAAACCGGCAGATTGGAAAACGTGGATTTCTGGGACCGGAAGATATTCTAGCTTAGTGGAGCTAACTGTAAAGAAGATACCAAGTGTGGCATTAGGAAAATGTTCCAGGGCAGTAGCAGATTTTATTAGGAGATATTTGATAGAATAAAAAAGCAATGACAATCTACCCAGTTGGGGACCTCATCAAATTACAAAAAAGATAACAAATGTAAGTAAAAATAGGAGGGCAAATTGAAAAAAAAAAACACAAAAGACTTAATTGAACAACGGCTGTTAGATATTTTTTGTAAGGGTGTCACATTTGACTTTCTGAAAATGAAATTAATTTGGAAAGAACCAGGAACTTTAGACGCTGCTGTCAAAGTAGCAAAAAAATTAATTTAACTTTGGAAAATTCTCAAAGTTTACTCAGATTAAACAAAGAAAAAGATGATAGGGATATTCAGCCAATGGAAGTTGATCATTTAAAAATTCAATTATGTATTATGAGGAAAGGTCATACACTCAAAATTGTCCCAGAAACATAGATATAAATGCCGCGAACGAATCTGACAGTGACGATAGTGACAGTGATGATAACACACAAATATCACGAATTAGAAGAACTTGGGTTTAATATGAATTCTGGTAATCATACATATACACGTAGCTCACTTTCAAAGGACGAGATCCTTCAAAATTACGTATCCGTATTACGCTCAATTGATATACCTACAACGGATACCGATTTCGAGCTGCCATATTTTTATTGGATACCTAAACTTCATAAAACCCCATATAAGCAAAGATACATAGCAGGATCCAGCAAATGTACTGCCAAACCTTTATCTTTACTCCTTACCAAGATATTGACAGCCGTTAAGGAGAAACTTCAACAATACTGTACAGTTGCTTATTCCAGAAGCGGTGTAAATCAGATGCGGATACTTAAAAATTCTAAACAGCTTTTAGAAAATTTGAAGGCACACAATTTTTCTCGAATTCACAGCATCAAAACTTATGACTTCTCTACTCTTTACACTACTATTCCACATGAAAAATTAACGGTTGTTGAGACGTCTGCACCAATTGTGACGAGGATACACTCCTCACGTGTTTCACTTGACTTGACTGTGGACTCACGGCGGGTGTGACCGGTCGACAGGGGATGCTTACTCCTCCATGGCACCTGATCCCACCTCTTGGTTTCCAGAGGTCCGTGTTTGTCCATTTTTTATCGGATTTGTATCTATGTCCTGGACATTCTATTGGTTTACACTTTGGTATCTGAGGTTTTTTATATAATAAGATAATAAGAAATTTCAAATGTTCACAGATAGCCAAGTGGGTAAGAAAAGACAAAACCAACAATCAGTTCCAGGATGGGTGTTAGAGGCAGAATGTTTGGTATGTCACATGATCGGTCACCTCAAAAGAAAATGCCCCAGTCGTTTAAAGCGTTATGAGCTGTCGTAGATGAAAACCTTTACATGCCCATTTTATGTGATATTCTATCTCATATATATCCCAAAGAGACCATCTGGTGGTTAGAATAACAAATACATGTGTAAAATCGCAACAATCTTGCTAAGCGTAACCCGTAATATCAGTAAGTTTTTGTCCGCCATACTTTGAGTATTGCAAATTAACTTTCGGTAATTTTTTTACGAAGATTACCGAGTGACCAATAAACACGTGTATTTACAGGTAATATACATTCTATTCTTATTGCCCTTTGCATTTAGATTCGTACATCAGCATTCCATACCTAAATCAGGCAAAGTTTGTCTTTTTCGTCGTTTCAAAACATTCGTTTTTGAAATTGTCCACGTGTCTGGTATATCGGGTTATCTAGACCCATTTTTAACTATCCCATTGCATTCTCTGCTCTATCATTCTTAAAACATATGATCATGAACTGCCCAACTCTATCAGACATGGTGGCATGATTGTAAAACATGAGGTACGCATACTCTTGACAGTTATATTGTTTTGATTTTGTCAACGTCAGCATTCAGCGTTACATAAAAAATCCGAAAAAAGATATTCTTTTAGTGACCTGATATATTTATTAATTTATTCATCTGATTTTCTTCAGGTATTTAAAATAGCGTTGAAAAGTATGTATTTTACATAATACATGCACTTTCCAATAAAAATCACATCCTGTATTTTAAAAGTGAATAGAAAACACATAAAAATTGTCTGACTTTAACATAGTCTGAGCGCGTGAAGGACCATGATACCCTGACCGAATTATAAAGTACATTAGATATGGGAAAAGTGTTTATCTAAAAGGTCTCAGAAAAATAACCCCGAAAAGAATATCTTTTACAACGTTTTACGTGTTTGATAATGTATTTGAACACACATTTTATAATATTCTCGACTTAATGTCAGGGGACAAAAATAATCATAGTGATAGTTTTAATAAACCCCCGAAACTGGTTGCCTTATTGGCAATATAATCAGGGACCACCATCTAATCATGGCAGATGTAAAGCAAATTATAGAAATAACTATCAAAATAGACAAAACAATCACATGTTAGCAATTCACGCACCATGTATACAAAATTTACATTACCTAATTTAAATAGGCAACTGGCACTCACTGCACTGCCTGCAACGAGTGAATGTTAGAAAATAGTCTTTGGTTGTTGTTTATATCTTTTTTTATTTCAGCAACAATGATTTTGACAGTTATACTATTAATGTATATGAAACAAACTTAGAGTTAAGTATAGGTGTAGTTGTTTCAAATATCTTGTTAAGAAGAAAATTAATTTAAGATAATAAGTGGTTAATTATTGGGAGAATGAAGAGTTGAGTCTTCTACAAAGCACATTGCACAGTGTACCAAGCAGTCAACCAGCTGTATATCGAGAGACAATCAGACATTTCAAGTTTTCTATATAATCAAATACATCAACAAACACCAGACAGAGAAGAAGTACCGATTGAACTTATGGACATAATTGTTAAACAAAAGAGATAGATGTATAATAGTCTTGTGTGCGAAAATGTGAAATGTTGAGTTGCCTTTTCGTTGGTGGTTGTTGAGACGTCTGTACCAATTGTGACGAGGATACACTCCTCACCTGTTTCATTGGACTTGACTGTGGACTAACGGCAGGTGTGACCGGTCGACAGGGGATGCTTACTCTTCCATGGCACCTGATCCCATCTCTTGGTTTCCAGAGATACGTGTTTGTCCATTTTTTACCGGATTTGTATCTATGTCCTGGACATTCTATTGATTTATACTTTGGTATCTGGGGTGTTTATATGTATACAAAGATCAGTGATTGACGAGAAAATATAGCAATAAACTATTAGCTGATAAAAATGAAAACATTGAAATAATGACATAGAAATAACGATATCTGATAAAATTCAAGATGAAAAACTACAGAAGATATGAAGCAAAAAGAAAAAAAATGTAGATGAGCTGCCTGACGGAAGATCGTTAGCAGATGTTGAAATCGATGACCACGATTGGTTGCGATGCTAGAACCCCAACCAAAAACTGTCTGAAATAGCTTCAAATATTCAAGTAGTAAAAGGGAAAGAAAGTCGGCCGAGAATTTTTAATTGACTCGGAAGGAATTTATGACAATCAAATCGATAAAAACACAGAGTTATGTGAGTTAATATTAAAACAAAAGTGTACTTATAACAGACTAACATTATTCCAGGATGAGTCGGGAAGATTATTATTCAAGGAGGTTTTTTCCTTGGCTAACATTACCATATTGATAAGGGTGACTTTCCATAAAAAGAAGACATTTGTGTGTTATTACCTGAATTTAAGGCAGACATGCGTGTTATAAACTATAATTGATTTGACTATACGTTAGTGAAGTAATAAATTGTATTTTACCGACTGATTATATAAACACTGTGCATGAAATTATACATACATGTGTAGCATGAAATATATTATTGTTTAACATTTATATAATCCTGGAGAGGATCTATGATAAAATATCATTTGTGCTAAATGAACGTATTTTTATTTCTGTTATAATTCAAATAATACTTACATAAAAATTGAAGTTACACAAATTAAAATCCAAATCACAAATTAAACTGACTAGAATATTGTCAGTTGATATTAATCCATAAATAAATAAATAAAAAAAAAATCAGGGCAGAATGTCGGCCTAGAATCCTCCAGACATTTAATTATGACCTCTGTATCGTTAAATATATGTGTTGATATATTCTTTCGGAAGTCCAATGAGGTATTCTCTAGTTTCCAGACACAAAATCATCGTTTTCTCATGGCCCAGCTGGGTACCAGAAATATCAATTTAGAAAATGTTCATTATCACATTGATACGTTTTTCTTCCTGCCAAGTATTTCATTAAATCGACATAACGAAGTACACGTGAAAATGGTGCGTCCATTTTGTGTAAAGAACTGAATGACCTATTAAATATGTCGACTCTACACCTTCGCATATGGTTGTTATGTGGGTTATGGAAACCATGGCTTAGGTCATCTCTATTCGGAGGAAGCATACTCCCCTCCTCTATAAACCTATGTAACAGACTCGATAATTCAGTAAAAATATAACATCAACCTCCGAATTCAGTTTGAAAATATTACCTATATCACCTGTTCTACCTAAATATTTTAATATTGGAAACATATATTTATCAGTGCAGTTAGCACAAATTAGGCACAGTTGTGGTGACTTCATTGAAGATGTATATCACTACTTTCTAGTATGTTCAAAATACTCAAACTCACGAATTGCCATTCTCGGTATTCTCACGACTACGGGTATGCAACCAGGTAATTATGTCAGTTCTTCTATAGGGAGACCCTAATATTCCATATGATACCAATGTCCAAATTGTGCTGGCCGTTCATTCATTGATAAAAGCATCCAAGAGGTTCCAGTCCATCTAAGGACAACCATTGCCACCAGATTCTCTCTCTCTCTCTCTCTCTCTCTCTCTCTCTCCTCTCTCTCTCTCTCTCTCTCTCTCTCTCTCTCTCTCTCTCTCTCTCTGTACCATATGTATGTGTATGTGTAATAACATAGAAGAAAATCGTATAAATTTTGATCCAATGCAATTTTCACGATTTTCCAATAATGTAACCTATTAATACATAAAACGCAAACGAAAACATCTTTACCGATATGTAGGGCAAACACAACCCATTATACAAAGCCAGTAGTCTATGCACATAAAATTTAAAATATACGGACAAAGCCAGGGTGGATTCAGGATTTCGAGTTTTGAGGGAAACAGGAGTAAATAAAATTGTTTTGGTATGCATAATTTAAGAGCCTTTTTCTCAATTCTAGACGTGATGATAGTATAAAAAATTGTACGTGAAAAATTTGGTGCTGCCCACTTATCCCCCAGTTTCTACGCCTATGACATATGGCTCAGTCGGTAGTGCGCTCGACTCTTGATCGTGAGGTCGTTAGTTCGAGTCAAACCGTCGGCAGGTAGGTTTCCTGTCTTTCCTGTGTTTCTGGAATAGAGAGTAAAAACCGAGAAATAGTTGACTCGTTAAAGAACCCTCACTGCTCAATGGCCATAAGTGCAGAGAATAGGCCAAAATGTGAAGCCCTTCACCGACATTTGGTGACATCTCCATATGAGTGAAATATTTTTGAGTGCATTGGCAGATTACAGGATGATGGCTGCAAAGGTTGTGACCTTTGAAAAACTGAAGTTTTTATTAATACCATCATGTCTGGAATCCATAAAATTGCCTCCCAGAGCTTTTAAATGAGGTCTATCGCAATTTCTGCGCCTCGCTACGCTCAGCGAAAGGAATTATGAGTTATACTCTTCCCTCTAACTCGAAACCTTGGATCCATCCTGGATTTGTATATTTTAGATTTTATGGATTTGGACTACCCACTTTGTACAACTGTATTAAAGGTTATGTTTGTCCTACTTATCGGTAAAGATGTTGTTGTCTGTGGTTTTATCAGCATGTATTAATATGACAATTTATTTATAAACATTTGCATTGGATCTAAATATATACGATATTACCCTGTGTTATTTTCAGCTACAGATCTGAAAATTTTGACCCAAAGTTCTTTTCAGAAGGGTAATCAATATGATTAACTAGCGGATTACTAAGCGTATTTTCGCGTTAGGACGCAGAACAATGCATTCGCGGGTTTCCACATTAAAACAAAATTATTGTATTTATTATATGCATCAAACATAACCCCCTATTGAAATAATCAAACACTTAAAATTATGTCCTGTGACCAGAAAGAGCGTCCCCTAAAGTTCATAAAATAGGTGTGAAACCTTTAATTTTTCTACAAAAGGTCGGAAAATTAAAACCAAATTTCCTTAAATTTTTCTTTTTTTTAAATTTACACACACTCAAACGTCATATCCTTATTACGTCAGAATTAGTATAATTTTATGTCACCATCCTAAGACATACATTGTTTTAAAGAAAAATTCTAGAAACCCCCACTAGTGTAAGTATTTATTGCATAATCAAAAGACATATGAAAACAAATCAAACGGAGAACATGCACAAATTTGTGCATTACATTACATACTGTACGACATTTTCTGATATTAAGTTAAAACTCAATCCTCCGTTTCAAAAAATCCTGGGGCCCGGAGACTAAATGATGCAGTTCATCATTCTGTTGAATTGGAAGCATATGTAAAAGCAGAGAAAAAAATAGGAGAATCTAGGGGTATTCTAAAATCTGTAACCAGCGGCCACGGCAGGAATATTACTGCTAAGATCAGTGATGGCCAAGAAGTACAAAGCATGCTCGCTATGTTGAGAAAAGCAGTTGAATCACTGAAAACGGAAATGATCCGTCTTTAGAATAAGTGTAACACTTGCAATTCAACAAGTGGGATGAGCCCTAAAGATGCAAAGGAGAACTGGAAGAAAAATGTTGAATGATTCAAATGTGGAGTTAAGGGACATATCAAGCGAGAATGTAAGATTTAGAAAAATGATCGTACAAACGGTAGTAATAAGGATCCGCCAATTAGTAAACAACCCCAAATCAAGAGCAAGGTTGGGTTTAATATCAGCAAAATTCAGGCTGGAATGTTCTGGGCTGTTTCTATAGGCGAGACCAAAGTACAATTACCGGTGGACACAGGAGCTACGCTGTCTGTTATATCACATGTAGTATTTAAGAGTGTCGCCGGTGCACACGCAAATGCAAAAGATCGATCGAGATGTACTCATTGCAAACAACGAACCACTGAAAACTTTTGGTCGCACGGCAGTGCCAATTTCAATATCAGGAAAAGTGTATGAGACGACAGTACTTCTAGATGTGACAGTTGCATGCAAAATAGATATTTCCAAAGAGAACATGCAGCTCAATAATGAAACAATTCCATTGTTAGTGAAAGGACACAGTGGATGTTTCAAAATTGCACTTACCTACACTGTCAGAATTCCACCAGGGACGGGGATATTTACAAATGGTAACATCTGTTTACCGAAGCAAGGGTGATAACGGGCGAAGGACTCATTGAGCCAGACGGGAGCTTTCTAAACTCGGAGAAGGGGCTAGATGGCAAGGAATTGGTGAAACTTGATGATCAAGTACCTGTAAGAATTATGAATATCTCATCAGTGGTGATGGTGGTTTATGCAAAAACTGTTGTAGCTAAAGTTACTCCAATACAAACAGTTGAAGACCATATGATATGTGCTAGTGATAGTACAGATGAGACAGGTTTGTCGGGAGATGTGCAAGGTCTTCTAGAACGTTCAAGCAGGATCTAGTAAAATGTAAAGAAATTTCTATTGGAATATGCTTCTGTCTTCTCCAAAGATGATAAGGAGTTTCGGAAATCTGATATTGTAATGCATCGTATAAATATTGGATCAAAAACTCCAATAAAACAACAATTGATAAGAACCCCTATGCATCTAGAAGATGTTGTGGAAGAAAATTTGGATGACATGCTCAAGTGAGACGTCATTGAGCCTTCAACACGTCTCTGGGCATCTGCTATTGTTCTCGTCAGGAAGAAAGATGGAACGACTCGATTCTGCGTAGATTACCGAAGGCTATATAATGCTATGATTAAGGACGCCTAACACTTAAGCAGGATAGACGAAACTCTTGATCATTCATCTGGAGCTTGTTGGTTTTCTACTTTAAACTTATGCTCCGGTTATAGTCAGGTAGCTGTAGAACCACAGGATAGATCAAAGACAGCCTTTTATTACAAAACGAGGGCTTTACCAGTTTAAGGTTATGCAGTTTGGACTGTGAAATGTCCAAGAGACTTACTGAGATAATTTTGAATGGCTTACAGTGGAGAACTTGCCTTGTTTACCTAGATAATATCATTGTCTTATTTAAGACCTTTGAGTAAATGGTCCAGAATTTGAAAAAAAAATATTTGAGCGATTGGCAGGAGCTTGCTTGAAATTAAAGGCAAAAAAGTGCACAAGTTTTCCTGAGCAAATTGAGCATTAAGGTCAAATAATTTCAAGGCAAGGAATCGCTACAGATCCAAAGAAAATGGCTACTTTAAAAGATCGGATAGAACCATCCAATGTGCTCGAGGTTCGTTCCTTTATCGGATTCTATAGTTAATGTAGACGTTTTATAAAGGATTTTGCTTGGTAGCAAAGCCCTTACATACACTGGCAAGCAACAATATATTACAGTGGGTAGATGAATGTCAAATATCTTTTGATTTATTAAAGAAGAAGTTGATGGAATCACGAGTTTTGGCATATTCAGACTTTTTCATTCAGAAATTTTCAGACTTAAGAAATTTCCATCCTTGATACACACGCCGGTTACCGTGGGATTGACTCAGGTACAAGGTGGAAAAGAGCAAGTTATTGTCTATGCCAGTCGCACACTGTCGAAATCAGAACAAAGGTACTGTGTAACAGGAAAAGAGCTTTTATCTGTTGCATACTTTGTAAATTACTTCCGCCCTTATCTATATTGGAGGATATTTATAATACGGACGGTTCATGAATCACTCCGTTAGTTGGCAAACTTTAAAAATCCAGAGGGACAGATAGCTTGCTGAATTGAAGTCCGCGCAAAATCTGATATGAAAATTTGAACATAGACCTCATATTTACAGAATTATGAGAAATATTGCAAACTGCCAAGGTGGAAACAGGTTTTACAGCATTTCTTTCAAAATACTCTTTTAACATGTTAGTGTGACAAACCACTTTCCCCACGCCGACTGGGTGTTTTTTCAAGTCATTAATCTTAGTCAAAATTTCATATGGGCCATAGAATCTAGTCTGTAATGGTTTTCAGGAATCGGCAAAAAACAAGTACTTTATCACCTACCTTAAAAGTTCGGTTCCTGGCATTTTTATCATACCATACTTTCATTTTGACTTAAGAACCCTTCAAATTGACTTGTTCTAATTTACTTGCATTATGTAAAGTTTTTTAGACACATATTAAAACAGTCATAGTAATAGTCAAATTGCTCCAAATTGCAAATTGCTTAGATATAAGCAGACCGACAAAACGTAAGAACATAGAAAGGGCCTTAACTATGGTTTTAGCCTTAATATTCCTAAAAGGAATGGCTTCAGGGAAACGAGTGGAAGTATACATAATAGTAAGTAGATACTGATTCCCAGAGCTGGTCACAGGCAAAGGACCTACACACCACTCTACTAAAAAGTTTCTCAAAAGCTTGAATGGGTTTCAGAAAGTGTCACTAAGGTCAATTACACTGTCAGTCTTGGTTAAAACTTCGGAACTTTCCGCCTGTTGTGTTTTCGCAATTGTTCTGGTAAAAGCACATGCTGGATACATGACACTGCCATCATCTAAACTAACATTTAGTGTAACGGCTTTACAAACAATCGGATCTGCAGAAACGCTGCCACCTGCTAAATCGTAGCAACAAGGAAATGCCTTCAATTGGAAATTGTAGGTTGCACACCTTCAATAACTGGTCCAGTGATTAAATCTGACTCAATAAAAATTCTATGGAGGGAAACATCAATGACACATAGCTTCACTCCCTGAATAAAACTGTTCCACCAACATAAATCTGCTCGGAAGGTACATATCCCTTAGACAAAAGGGGCTTATAATTTGCCATAAAATCATAAAAACTGGACTTACTACAATCCTGAACATCAGGAATTTCAGACTGAGACAAAACAGAAGGCTTCCTTCTAACCTTCAATGCAGCACAGGCATTTTGATTTCGGTCATTCTTTCCCTTAATTCTCCAACATTCACCAACAATATGACCCCTTTTCCTATAATATGCACAGATAGGAGATGACCCTGCATCATTGAGACCTGACCAGGTTTTAGACCACCTACGGAAGATTTTGGCTATGAATTGGACTGAGAAAATTATGTTGACTGAGACTCTGACTGAAAATGTTTAGCACTAGTATTTCCAGATAATTTTTGCAAAAAATTTTTGTGAATGAGGGCATATGTATCCGACACAAATGCCGCTTCATTTTTGGTTTTAAAATGTTTTTTATTTAAATGAGTTCTCAATTCTTGGAGTGCACATAATTTAAATTTTTCGACAAGGATGAGTTCGCATAAGTTTTCTAAAGTTTTCTTCACACTTTTTGACCGTGGCCATTGTTTAAATAAATGAATATTCTTTTCTCTAGTAAATTCAACATAAGCTTTTAAAATCGCAACGTTCATCTTGTCATAAGCTATCATCCATACCCATTGCCGAATAAACGTCAGCAGTTTTACCAATTAACACACTTAACATAATAGACCAAATAGTGCGCAGCCACTTAAGATTTTCCGCGACATTTTCTCTCTCTCTCTCTCTCTCTCTCTCTCTCTCTCTCTCTCTCTCTCTCTCTCTCTCTCTCTCTCTCTCTCTCTCTCTCTTTCTCTCTCTCCCCCTCTCTCTCTCACACGCTTTTCTATTTTTTTAAATTCAAGTTCTCTATCACGTTCTTTCTGTTCCCTCTTATTTCTAATTCTAAATTTTTCATTTCAAATTCTAATTTTTTTGCTTCTAAATCATAACCTCCCTCAACCTTGACGTCAGGAAATTCATAACATACAAAAAACCTTCTTTTACTAACTTTTTGGACTAATTCTTTTTGATATCACTCTCTTTCATAGATGACTTGAAGATAAATTGTAAACCTAATGCGATTAACCCATAAAGATTGAAACATTTCCCGGTCGGGTGTTTGAAAAAAATCCTCTACCTTAAATACCATGTTGATTTCCGCTCACTTTAATTAAAACTGTAAGCAAATTTGCTGAATAATTTCGGTAAAAAATTTGAAAATCTTATATGATCGATCGCGGATCAGTCCCCAATTCTGTTATTGATCAGAATTACCCTTAAATATGTCAGCAAAAATCAGGAACACAAGCAAATAGCAAAACAATGGCAAAATAAGAACTAAATCTAAATGACAGTTTACAATAATTAAAATCACAACTCACAGTTCAGTTCCAGTTTAAAGATCCACACGAATATACAATGAATTCCAATCCGAAAATAATATATAAATGTTTGATCCACTCCAATACACAATAAATTCCAATTTGTATGTTATATTGATGTGCACTATTCTGGTATGAAACCAATATAAAAATGTAGTCTGCTCTCCTATAACTTGATCTTAAAAATAGTCTCAGCTGTTCTAAACTTGTTCTGCCTGAAGAACTGACAATCTTTGTATATATATCCTACCACAGTTCTAGAAATCACTAGATCAGGAATAATCAAGAAAATGGTCTATCTTGTAGAGTCCAGTAATTTCCTATGGCGGCTAAAAATAGGCCAAACACAAACAACTGATCTTCCAGAAAGGTCCAGATGCACTGAGTTCAACGAGTACAACTAATTGTAAACAAGCACTCATCAACCCTGACAACACTAAGACCTTAAAATTTGATTGTATTGCGTATTCCGTTTTCAATCATTGTATATAAAAACTTAACAATCATACAAAATTTAAAAGCAAATTGATCAACGGTTTATGAGAAGAAAATTATCAAAGATGCAGCATGTTTTGGTACTTTTTGTCCCGTTTTGGGGTCCTTGCCCCTTTACAATCGCAAATTTTATGCGGCTTTACATGGGGCAACGTCGTAAAGCACGGTCCAGAATCGCTGTTATTTCTACCCGTGATTTCATATGGCCAAAATCAAATCACTCGTGAATATCTTTATTATTCATATAGCCTCAGCCAATATAAGTAAGTGGTGCTCGTATTCGTCAGCTAATCAGTTCGAAGATTTTGAAAAATTTCAGATTCGTATATGATTCACAGACTACGAAATATTTTCCGTTGGCGATAACAACTACTATAACTGAATAAATGGACATATCTACTCCTTATAAAAATGCATTAGCTATTATTCCGGGCACACGTGTAGGAAAGATCATAACAATTCCGGACCGTCGTTTTGGGATACTTTCTGCCAAATTTGATTAAAATTGTCCCATTGGTCGAAAATATGTCAAATTTGACAAACATTGGATAATTTCTGTTTATCTAGGTGCATGTGGCCTTAGCCTTTCGATTCATGACCTTAAAAGTTAAAATGATCCTTAGATAACAAGTTTCTCATACATCTTACTTTACAAATACTCAGTCAACTTTCAGTTATTAAGCCATTTCACTGGTATGAAACTATACCCTATGTTACTGTAGCATCACATTGTGGTCAATTTCTGACGATATTTTGTTTTCATTAGCAATACATTATAGATATTGACATAACAATCATGCATACAAATTTTTAAAGTTGTCTGATCATCGGTTCGTGAAAAGAGTTTTAAATATGTATAATGTCTTGAGTGTCTTTGAAGCTTTTAAGGCCTGTATGGGTCCTAGCCCCTTTTTATTCCCAAACCTTATGCGGCTTCACATAAAATACACATATACATGTGTAAACGTTAACAAGATGTACAATGCACGACTACAGATAAAATACGACCGAAATACGACACCTTGTGCCTTTGGCTCTTAAATATAAAAAATGTATGAAACCAAAGTATAAATAGGATGAAGAGGATATAGGTACAAGTCTGATAAAAATTGGACAAATACAGACCTCTTAAAATCAAGACGATCAGGTGTCATGGAGATGTAAACATTCCCTGTTGACCGGTCACATCCGCCGTGAATCCACAGTCAAATCAAAATGAAATACGCGCGGAACGAATCATCCGAATCGTCGTCACAATTGATATAGACGTCTCAACAACGGCCATCGAACAGGTAACTCAACTTTTCACTTAGTTACACAGAATAATCGCAAACAAGACTATTTTACCAACTGTAAAATTTGCGGAACGTTGATATCAAACGCGATTTTCGATATTCCTTTGTCAATAATTTGTCAGCGAGTAGTTTACATCTGAATATTAATTGTTTATATGTTGGACACGCTCTGGCATACCGGGTCATTTTTGAAACATAAACTCCATATGCAGGTGATTGTAGGATATCAATACTTTTTAAAATGTGGAAAATTACGATTGGAAAGCCGAAAATTGTCGCTTTTTCCCTCCTGTGTCTATAGTAAGTGAAATGTCTAAATATGAAGCGTGTTTACTTGATTTTGTTGTATCTTTAATTTCTGTTTCGCTGGGATATATCGCATAGTCATATGTATGTAAATTGTCATTATTAATTGATATGTCTAAATGTCAAATTAAAGAAAAACGAAAACTTTTTCTTTTGCTTCAGCAGTTTCTGAACTCCCATAAACTTCGACCTGATTACTTCTTTCACTTATCTTATAATTTTTGTGATAATGACCAAATGCAGCCAAAATCGTTAAAAAGTCCATCCTTAAAGGGATGTTTTTATTTCAGTAAACACTTTCGAATAAAAGGAATAACTTGGTAGATTTCATTTGACAAACCGCAAAATGGTGCTTTCCTGTTTTTTAATTTCTGTGTAAAAATATATATATCGTCGATGGTTGCATTTTGTGATATGCAGCTGAGAAAAATTACGGAGGGATGATATAATTTGTTATCCAAATATTGTTTTCAAATTACCTTATTCCTACCTACTGAGAATGAAACTTCCTTTTCAGAGAAAAATGAAGAAACCAAGGCGTAGCCAAACAGACAAACATTCGAAACATGCAAAGTCATGGCAAACACACACACACACTCACACACACACACACACACACACACACACACACACACACACACACACACACACACACACACACACACACACACACACACACACACTATAACACACAAAACAGAAAACGTAAAACTGAGGTTTAAAACCTGGTGTTCATGATCACTGGAGCAAGTATAATAACGGGGAACCCATTTTGACAAAAAAAAGTCAAATACATTTTGATTTTACTTTTCAAAAATACACATTTTGTTTTTCTGTTTTCTTTTCAAATGCGATTTGAAACACAAACACTCCAAAATACATATTTTGATTCTATTTTTGAAAAAAAAATACACATTTTGATTTTTTTTTCAAATTGCGATTTGAAAGACAAGCATTTCAATTTTTGTTAAATCTTGGGGTCAGTACTACTCAGATATTCTCCCCAAAGTACATTAAAGAAGTTTATACGATTTCATTCTTATTTCGTCTGGTTATGCAACATATCGATTTGGTTTGTATTTGCTTCGTTAGTTGGTTTGTTGGCAAATCCATCGTTTCTGTTTCGTGAAAAAGGTTTGACTTTTTTCTACTTTTCATCTGAACAGAGGGCGAATGAAATTTTAACTTTTTTGCTGCGCGGAAGATCCTATGGAGTGGAAATGGAAATAAAACTCGGAAATGTATACCAATATAGGTAATTCTGTGCTATTTTGGACCAGAACCCACATTCCTGTCTGAAAAGCTACCAAAATGAGTCACACTCTTCCCCTTTCCCGACTTGATGTGCCAATTTTTAGCAGTTATTATGAGTAGTTATATGCAGGTCCATAGAGTGCAGTTTCAAATTTAACCTCCACTGATGACGTCATCAGAACACTGGCATTTGATTGGTCAATGGAGCCGCAAGTGACGTCATAACGAAAGTGCGTCATACCGGAAGTGAGGCCATATTGTCATGGCGACAAGGAGAAAGAGCCAATCGTTGAGCTCGGAGGCGTGTCTCTGACCGAAACTGGAGTGGCTATCTTGGATAATGAGCCAATGAGAGCCTTTGTTACAAGAGGTCAGGGTCACGAGAGGTCACGTAAATTCACGAGAAGTCAACGGTTAAAAATAGAAGTGGGTTTTTTCCAGTTTGGGGTTGAGAGTGAATCTATTTTTAGAAGCGAATCTTCGTTTTTTTCCCAGGTTGGTGTGAAATCAGCGGTAGGTGCCACCACAGTCGACAAGAGTTAACGAGAGTTGACGTGAGTTGACGAAATTTGCTAACAGGAGATGGGATTTTGCCAGTAATTAGGTCTAGAGTAAATGAACATTGATTAGATGGTGGGGTATTCCCCTGATAGCATAGTCAAGTTGTAAGTAATGAAAACCTTATTAGCATTGCTAGTTGTCTAATTTTCTCTGAGCTACTGAAATTTACTGTTTGATAAGGTAAACACGATTAACATGATGAATGGAACAAGAGACGCGAAAACACGTTTATTCTAAAGAGTAAGTAACATGTTATTGTTAGACTAGCTTATATGAATGCTGTGTAAAAGAGTGTCACATTATTTTGTTCAATAGTACAATAGATGAGTTGATTTGATGTGTAGTCAAATGTTAAATATTGCAATCAATGAGCAGATAAAATCCTATGAGGGGCTTTAATATGATAATCCTCAAGTTATAATTTGCAATGCAGATGTTGTTTCATTTTCTGAATATGACTAGTCAACGTTTGTAATGAAATTTGATTAAAATTCTCTTTTTATTTGTATTTGAAAACTATTGACCCGTTTTACGAAAAGTCGTAAGTCCTAAATCCTAAGTCTTAGTGAAATTGTCATGGGACTGACCAATCAGCGATTCCTTCTCATGATAGTTAGGGATAAACGTTAGAATTTAAGACTTAGGACCTTTCGTAAAACGGACCCCAGGTTTCATAAACCTGATAGCTATTCTAAAGCTCTATGTTTTTGTATTCAATACATAAATTTTAGAATATAATAGCTGCATTTCACCATTATCAAGACATCATGCAATTAAAGATTTCTTAGTAAGAATGGAGGTTTCAAATATATCTTAATAATACAAGTTAATTTAAATCATTTAATACTTGTCATATCTTCACATATACACAATTGCCGCAACACATTAAGTGTTATAACATATCTACTTACACTGTATATTAAGTGTCACAGCTGTTGATGTCTGGTCATATGAAGCAATAGATGATGTAGCCCGACAGTAACACTGATGTCCATTTCTGTCTTTAGTTGCAGTAAATGTAAGTCTGGATCCCCTCTGAATTGTTGTAACCTGACCTTGTGACATTGGTTGATTGTTACATATCCATGACCACATAGCTGGGGGATTACCATCTTCTGTCAGTGTACAGGTCAAGGTCACTGTGTCGGTCTCATAGTAAGTCACATTTCCTGCAGGAAAAATACTGGGTGATCCTGTAGGTGCATCTGATAAAACGGAAATATTAAGGTGCTGTGATAGAAAAATATAAAAATCTTATACAAGACTCTCATTAGAAAAATAAATAAATCAGATGAATTAATCAATTATGCAAAATCTATAGTATTTTGACATACATTTATGAATTTACACTTAACCTGTTAACAGACATAAACAACACTATGATCTCATTCGAATCATATGGTATAACCATAATTATCTATCCTATGAGCAAGCGAATTGTTCATTTAATTCAACTTACACCAAACATGTACAGAACTCTCAGCTGATTTCTCTGAGGGATAACCAGGTATATTGGACGCCTCACAATATATAGTTTTGTTCTGATCTTGTCTGTTTCCCCTCAATGTTAAAGTACTCGTGGTTATAAACTTGTCTCCCACTGTGTTCTGACGATGTACAATGTTGCTGCTTATTAAAGAGTTGTCTTTGTACCACGAAATATTGGCCGCTGGTCGACAGGTTCCTGTTGTACATGTCAAATTTACGTTTTCATTTTCCGTTACACTGACTGTGACTCTGGGCACCATAGTCACATTAGTAACTGGAACTGAAAGCATTTGTGCATATATTAATGAACATACAAATTATTTTTACAAACACTTAGTATTACATAACATAAATGATATCGGAAAATCTTCATATTGTTTGTGTCATCATGACAAGATGATATAAAAACACTTACCAGAATATACAGGCAAAAATTCTATCAGTATCTAAGTAACACATGTTATCTATATCAATGATTCATTTACAAAGTACATTCTTGCTAATGTTGACAGAACCATTAAACTGGTTAATTATCAATTTAGATAAACTAACCAGTGGCAAGTGAATGATAAAACATACTGATTATCAAAACATATAGTTCCATAAAACTACTAGAAAAGGGTACTGCCACAAACTTTAAATACCGATAAGTAAAGAATGTTATTTGATGTATTTTCAAAAACCTAAATGTCAATAATGGTAACTAATCAATAAGTCATACGATATCTTATTATGTAAAAAAATCCTAATATTAAAATAAAAAAGAAATGATACACAATGCAAATGATATAATGTAAATATTTCACAAAATTTGTGCATTTCTATCAAACCGCTAAATGTTCAATCCTAGGGATATTTTGATCGATGCCCAGACATTGATTACCCCGTGACGTTTTTTAGCAATAAATAAAATACGGCATAGCTTCTTTTGAAAAACAAATAGATTACCTCATGGCATTTTAACAACATATAAAATAAGACATAGCTTCTTTTGAAAAAGATATTTTTTCTAAATGTTTCAAACAAATGACAAAGATAAACGCTTACCCTCATTTCGCACAATTATTTGTCTTAAATATACGGACATATTTAGAAAGATAGCAGTCATATTTATAAAAAAATAGTAGTCAAATACATTAAATTTTTATGGCTTTTCTTAAAAGTAATATCATCACTTTTTGTGCTATTATATTATAGTTTCCATTAGCTGTTTTGAAATTCACAATATTTTGGAAGATTTTATAAATATGACCTTGAAGTTGCCAACAGACAGTTGTCACCCGCCACCAAAACAGTTGGAATATGTTATCCTAGTATTCTTATATCCAGCTAATGATACATAACGTGTGTTTAGACTATAAATGTACATCCAGGAACTGATAACTCTCCCTTGACCGACTCCAAGAGACACACTTAGGTAGTTACTGGTAGATCCTTTAACATCCTTGCATTCGGAGTGCAAGTACCGGTAACTCTGTGTGAGAGATTGAGACAGAAACAGCGATGACCGTCGCCGTACGATATCTGGAGGATTACAAATTTCAGACGAAAATCTCATAACTAAAGCAAGTCAAATACATGAGGGTATCCTATGATCTCATTCAATGAGTGCAAAACAGTTGTAGATTACCGATTTTTTTGATTGAGTAAATTTACATTTTACAAGTTATAGAAATTAGAATGCCACACAGTATGTATGGTGTCAAGAACTTTTACTTTTACATTTATTATCCTTAACTATTCATGTGATGTATTTTAGAAATATTAGTATGTATTTCAGATATAGATCAATAAAATATAAAGCGTCTGGATGTATTTAGTGTTTATAAACTTATATATATATATATATATATATATATATATATATATATATATATATATATATATATATATATATATATATATATATATATATATATATATATATATATATATATCGGCCTGGCTCAGTCGGTAGCGCGCTCGACTCTTGATCGTGAGGTCAGGATTTCGACTCCAGCCGGCGGCAGGTTGGTTTCCTGTCTGTCGGATGAGACAGTAAAAACCGTGGTCCCGTGTCACAGTAGATGTCGGCACGTTAAAGAACCCTCACTGTTCAATGGCCGTAAGTGCCGAGCATAGGCCAAAATTTGAAACCCTTCACCGGCATTTGGTGACGTCTCCATATGAGTGAAATATTCTTGAGTGGGACGTTAAACAACAATAAACAAACAAACAATATATATATATATATATATATATGTATATATATATATATATATATATATATATATATATATATAAAGATAAAATGTTTAACTGAGACTTCTCTGAAGTTCCATTCTATTATGACAAACATTTACCGAAAGAATCGACTCCAAAAAGGTCTATTGACTCATACCGGAAGGCAAAATTACCCGATTTCCACATATCTTTTTACGGAGATAGAAAAGGCACGGCAATATTTTTCACCATAGAAAAATGACCCGGGGTTTTCTACCATAGAAAAATAATCCAAATATATTTTCACAGTAGAAAAATAAATATTTACTCGAAAGGTAATAATGACCATGTCGTAAAAGTTACACGTGTTTTTCAGTAGGCTTAAATTATAGCCATATACACGGCAGCCGTGTGGTGTTTGCAACCAGTGCAATTTCGTTTGAAAATCATGACGATTTGGATTTGGATGAGTTTACAACGCGCAATGCGAGCCTACTGATAGTATGTTCCATAAATGTTTTTTTCTAAATCAACTACTAACTGAAACAACATATAATCAACTAAAAAATCCGACACAGTGATTCCTAAATTTTATATGAAATGTAAATAAACAGTTAAGGTAGCCCCATCGTTAAAAAAACCACGGCCCGGATTCGCTATGCTTTTTCCTATCCGTAGTTCCATGTGCCAGATATCACTCGTGCATATTTTTTATTATTCATGAAACCTCAACCTTACTACGAGCGATTTCGGATACATGAAACCACGGGTAGGCAAGTGCATAGCGATTCCAAACCTGTGGCTTTTCTTACTATGAAGGTGCCCGTCTATATAAACATCTATGCACATTCCGGAGTTTTAATTTCTCTGATTTTTCAAACCATCAAATCGCCAAAAGTTCGACCTCTTTACCTTATATTCATATAACCTGGCAAAATGTAATCTCGTAAACTATTTCTTGACCCGGACACGTTCAAAGTTTAGGTAATAAAGAATAATGACATTGAATTTACACTGACAGGAATAATCGTTCTTTCTTGGTATCCTACCTACGAGTATCCAGTGGGGAAGTTGAATTATTTTTCCATAAAAAGTGTCATAATCGAAAGTTCAGTAGAATCATCCGCAAGATAATAAAAAGGTTAATGTTTTGTGAAGTGGACAATACCTCTGTCAGCGAAGTAATTCTGAAGTCAATTCATTTATACATAAAGTTGGATGTCAATTAAATACCAAAATGACATTATGTCAATTAGCTTGTTGGTGAAAACATGTGTACCTTCATAAATAACTCTACAATCGAATTGGAGATGGGCACGAATGAGTTAATCGATGGACACGAATAAACTAAAACATGGGTATGAGTCAAGGTGTGTGGAATAACAAAAATAGTTAATCAATAACCAACATCTAATTGTGATACAAACAGAATTAAAATACCTTGAATAAAGAGAAAAATTGTGTTGCTGTTGTCTCCTCCAAATCCGGCATCACAGCTGATATTGATACCATGCCATGTGTCTGGTACACTGTCTATAGTTAGTGTAAACTGGCTCCCACTCACATCACAACTTCCTGTATATGGACAGGTAGGACCTATTACACATACAGTGTCAAATGTCATAGTACACTGATCAAGTTTGTTTGTCGGAAAAAATGTAACATCATTACTATTGATCCCTCCTGATACAGCACATGATATGTTCATCTGACTATTAACTGTGGGTCGTGATGGCTGAAGAGACAGTGTTCTTGATGCTGGAGTAAAATTAAACTTGTCATTTGAGAAGATATTATGCACATTGTAATATATATGTAAATTAATAAAAAACACAGAAAATTATAATGCCATTTACACATATCAATAGATATTCAACAAAATTATGTCATTTTATTTACGATAATGCATGGCTCATGAATATCATACATACGACAGGCATGTACACTTGTATTATGTTGTGTTACATATAGCGCATCGGTCTTAAGGTAGAGGAGTTATTGCACTGCATTTTACCTTTTTAAAAATACTTTTAACTAATCAAAATCAAGTCAAGTATAGAAAATAATCTTGCTGTTTGTTTTTCTTCAAAAAAGTTTTATGTTTCACAGTGACAACAATTTATCAGTCTACCACGAGCTTACACAATTTTATTCCCATACTTAATTGGCATACCCATAGGCAACTTAAGTTTGACAACGCATTGTGGACTCTGCATTCTACCAGGTATTATGTATGGTGAGACGTATTTTCAATGTTATATTGAAATCAGCCGACAGAGATAAAAGGTTTATCAATAAATTAATCTACAAATAGACATCTTCACGTACCTGCCAAGGGCTGAATAAAACCTAGTAGCACTAATGTTATTGTGCATGTACTTTCCATGTCTGCATCATGGCTTTACTTGAATATAACTTCCTTGTTGAATATATGTAATTATACTTCACCTAGTTATTTTATGTCACGTCAACTGATCGAATCTATTTGCAGATTGCTGGTATTTAAATAACTATAGGTATATATTTTATCTGTGACATAAAGGTAGACCTAACATACTAAAAGTGATATACAATAATGTAAATCGCATTTGTAATGTTGTTCGTTCTAGCTAAACTGAAATGTATCTTTCCCATATTTTATTGATTCCACTTTTATTCTTTTTTTTTTTTTTTTGCTTCTTTTTCTATATTTTATCTATGACATACAGGTAAGAATCAGTATACTTTTAAAGTGAACGACAATAATGTAAATCGCATCTGTAATGTTTTTCGTCATTCTAGCTAACATGAATGTATCTTTCCTCATATCTTATTGATTCCACTGTTATTAGAATCATCCAACCCAGATCATTTTTGTGAACATTCCTTTTTCTATACCTTCTAGTATATACGTACTGTGTCAACTCTGGGGTCAATAGGGTTAGACCTACATCGCTTATTTCTTAAATTAAGTACAATGTAATGTTTTATGTCTTTGATTGCTATGAAAGATGAAATTATTGATGTTGATAAACGTCCGTATACATTCATATTTGATATGCTCCTAGAGGGCTATATGTTTATCGAATGTAAGCTTGTCAGAGTGTATTGTCAATACAGATGTCGTTTGGGTGACAAATAAACATAATGGCACCTGCTAGGGTGCTATGAATATGTATCTGTCACCCTAACGGCATCCATATTGACATTAATGCTTTTTGAAAAGCGTTCATTCGTTATATTTACATATCATAGTTTTCAAATTTAAAAAAATCGAAGTTCCCGCCCTTTCATGATCAGTCTCATTATGATTTTATTTTCCGATCTAAAACCGATTATTTTAAAAACCGATCCTAAATATCGATACAAAAATCAGGTTTTTCCTTTTATGTTCATATTAGAATAACTTATAACTTCTAAATACCCATCCTTCCGAATTTCAAACACCGCAAAAACGTGTTCTTGTACTCAAAATAACCTTCGAATACCAGCCCTACCTGTGGCGACTTTGGTATGCTATTTAACCGTGACAGGGATTTCAAAGGTCAATCATATGTGTGTATTATGTTATGCTTCCATTGACATTTAACGTAATTAACTGGACGCTTGATAAAAGTTATTTTAACAATTTTTGGAGATTTACTTAAGAATTCTCTGTCCAAACATATACAAACTGTATGAACTTAAGATGTATAATTATCCTTAAGAAATGAATTTCTTCTGCATGATGAAATAAAACAACATATTTGCCAGGTTGTTCTTGTGAAATATAACAAAAATAAATGCACAGAGAGAGAGAGAGA
>BROG01001570.1:0-42494 GCA_030159075.1 Atrina japonica | reverse complement strand
AACGTGTCGACATCTACTGTGACATGGGACCTCGGTTTTTACTCTCTCAGTCAGAAGGACAGGAAATCAACCTGCCACCGGTTGGAGTCGACCACGCTACCGGCTGATAAAAACCCCGGGAAATCTAAAAGTAAATAATGTTGCTGCACTTATTTGGTGTTTATCCTGTCAAGTATTAAGAATATAAAATAAATCTTATATTTGTGGATCCTGAGTGGTGGTGTTTCGGCTTATGCAATCCCTTTGAATTTGGTAATTTTATTAGAAGAAGTGAATACGAGAGACTATTGAAATAGATCTGAAATTCCATTTAAAATGGGAATGAATTAGTGATTTTTTCCAGAGAATAATTAGGTTTAAATATGAGTGTCTTGAAACGAGAAAATGACCGATCACATTATATAGCTTTTGATATTCCGTATCCCCTCCTCCTTGCATTGCTGTTATAAATATTCATATTTGCATAATCAGATAGGGTGCGTAGTATTCCGAGAGCCCGTTTTCACGACATCCCATTAATCCGACAGTCCGTTATTCCGACAATATAATTGGTTATTTCATGCCCGTCATGCGCAGGATAAAATGTCTGATACAGATTTTAACAACACAGGAATTATGCTTCACTGATGATCAAGTTCTAAGCAAACGGAAAATCTACCGGAGGAAATTACTCTACTATTCTAGGAATCATGAATATCCCGACACATAAAGAAAATTGACCCATATCTGTAGAAAAAATTAATAATAATTATAATACAAGGATTACATCTTAAATCCCTGTAAGATGGTTTACCACGCGCAATGGCGATCTTACTTATAATATGTTTCTTTAAGGTTCCTCGAAAACAACTACACGCCAATTTTCAGCCCTGTTATATAAACTACTGAAAAAGGCACAAATTGAATTCCTACATTTTCCATGAACTGTAAACATTGCATATTATATTTATATTATTGCTGTTTTACAATAAATTCACTTTGACATACATACATGTAGTTTATATTATTGCTGTTTTACAATAAATTCACTTTGACATACATACATGTAGTTTATATTATTGCTGTTTTACAATAAATTCACTTTGACATACATAGTTTATACTATTTCTGTTTTACAATAAATTCACTTTGACATACATAGTTTATACTATTTCTGTTTTACAATAAATTCACTTTGACATACATATTATTGCCGTTTTACAATAAATTCACTTTGACATATACATTATTGCCGTTTTACAATAAATTCAGTTTTGACATATATAGTTTATATTATTGCTGTTTTACAATAAATTCACTTCATTTTATGTAAAGTGCCACACGTTTGACTGATGTAATTACAAAGAGGATTCCTTTATGTGGCATGTCTCCCGTTTCAAGAAGACATCGGTTTTAAATATAATTATGTATTTAATACTCTGAATATAATTCGAATGAGCCGTTACTTCTACCTCGTGTGGCGATTAGTTTCCATTGAAATAGTTTGAAACATTGTTAAAGTCTTTGGTATTGCATAGTACCGATAATCTAGTCGATCGCTCTTCTACTAGACCACTGCCAGCGTTAATAGTGAACAAAAACCGAGGTCCCGTATCGCAATAAGTGTCGGCACGTTAAAGAACCCACACTGCTCAATGACCGTTAGTCCCGAGCATGAGCCAAAATATTAAGTCCTTGGTGACGTCTCCATATTCAGATAATATTAAGATATATTAAGATCGCTTGAGTGGGACATAAAATAGCAACACCACCACCACCACCACCACCAACAACAACACAACAACAGTAGCCTTAACTGCATTCTAGTTCCATTATGACTATCATCTAGTCTTTGATACCCTAATCTTTATATATATTAATTCTAGGGAAAATATTTTAAGTCCCTGGCGCGAATGAATTAAATAATACCTAGTATTTCGGTACCAGTTGATAATTATATACTAAAGTAATCTTTGGCACTGATAACACCATTTAAATTCTTATAAATATTTCAAAAGCTAAGATAGACATCTTTTTATAGTGTTTAATCTTAGACGGATTTGGCTATGCATTTTTTATACCACTTTTCCTTTAGAAAACCTTTTTCTTGTAAAATTGGAGCTCAACTGATGAAGTCTAATTGACAGAAACGATCGTCTTGAGCATTATAACTTTGGTATTAAATTTATAATATATAATACAGCGCATGTCTAAAAAAATCTATCTATACCGTTTGGATAAAATCTCTCAAAGTCGTTTTGACAACAAAGATATAATACTGGCATCATAAATCAAAGTACTGAAAGTACTGATATGAGTTGATAGAAATCGTAAGTTTTAATGAGATATCATGCACTCAGTATACTGAAAAAATATATATATATACATTGTGTACACATGTTTGAAATATGTTTAATTTCAATAAAGAGTAACGCTGACATGCTGTAAATTTTAAATTCAATGTCACAATAAATTCTCAGCCTTTTCACTGAGAAAATGCAGGTTATTTCAAGAGTATCCCAATTAGCAAACATCTGCGTGAATCACCCAATTTTATTTCAAATAGGAAGAACACTGACAATAAAAACATCACATTTTTTTCACATTTATATAGGTCAAATTATAAATTACTTTTTAATTCGGTAAAATTAGGTTTAATAAAAAAGTAACTTAAATCGGGGAAGACATTTGGCCTAACGTGAGTACCAATGGCTTATTTATTATGCAAACAACTAGATAGATCAGCGATATGATTATAAAATCTTGTGCTTATAAACATCATTTCATTGATATTAAATTTCTATGCGACAGGGCAGTATTATACCCTTACGCTATACTTCCCATCAATAGCAGTAAATCTCTAGGTCAATACGTGTGCATGTAAAACATTTTCCTAACTTCAAAGACTGACTCAATGTTTCTGATCAGTTAAGATCACGTGAATGAGGAGTGATGCAACTTCTCTGTGAATCTTGCCAATACACAGTAAGGGAAACTTGACCAAAACTCATATGGATATTAATCGTGCGCAAGAATTGTTTACAGTCCAGCCAATCGCTTTTAATATCAATTATATCACAAGAGTGAAATGGGAAAAATAATTGAAAAGTAACATTCGAAAGCAACTTTATAATACATTAAAATTCATAAAGGATGCCGAAGTGACCTTTAATAGTATATATTTCAACAAGCCTTGTAAACCTATATTTTTCACCGAATTGTTACTATTTTTCGCATTTTAAAAAACAAAAATATATGAATAAAAGTGTTATTTGGAAATTTCAATCTTGCAGTTGTGTTAATGTTGCTTAAATGCACACACATGTGTAATTTTCCGTCAGTATAATGTGTTATTAATCGCATACTGTAAATGTGCTTTGACTTGTTCCCCCAAAAAACATCCATCAACTCGTAAAAATAAAATATGAATAGTTGAAATAGATATTAAGCAACAGAAAAATAGGCAAAATAAATCGACGAATACATTCACCATAAAGAATAAAGATAATAAACAAAGATAAGAACCACCCCTTTACTAAAATCAATATCATAATTTTCAATCAATTATCAGTTATTATGATAAAAAGCTGGATATGACAAGTGATATGACATGGAAATAAATTAAAATATACAGCTTTACCCAGGAATAAATGGAATCACCTTTTTGAAATTTGCTTCACAAAAATACAAAAGTGAATTATAGTTACTAGGGCCAATTTTTCTAACGAAAGACTAAACCAAGTTATAGTTATTATGACATATTTCTCCACCAAAATACAAACGTAAACTATAGTGACTATGACAAATTTTCCTGATTACTGAAGTCAACTATAGTGACTATGACAAATTTTCCTGATTACTGAAGTCAACTATAGTGACTATGACAAATTTTCCTGATTACTGAAGTCAACTATAGTGACTATGACAAATTTTCCTGATTACTGAAGTCAACTATAGTGACTATGACAAATTTTCCTTAAAAATACAAAAGTAAACTATAGTCACTATGGTATATCAAAGTTTGTTTTATAGTTAGTATAAGTTGTTACGCCAATAAATCAAAGTCGTCACTGTAATATATTAAGACAGTTTTGTTATGACAAGTATATTTAACTACAGAAACTGTAGCCAATCAGCTCTGTTGACAAACATGGTTAACAGACCACATAATCTATAGTTAATCAGTTCTGTTAACACACATGGTTAACTAGAGAAACTGTAGTTAGTTCTTTTGACAAACATTGTGAACTGACTAGATAAATTGTAGGTTATAGCTTCTGTTGACAAACAGGGTTAACTAGAATGACTGTAGTTAATCAGTTCGGTTGACACACATGGTTAACTGACTAGGGAATAGGTTAATACACATGATTACCTAGAGAAACTATTGTCAATCAATTCTGTTCACAGAAATGGTTAACAAGAGAAACTGTAGTTCATCAGTTCTGTTGACACACATGATTAACTAGAGAAACTGTAGTTAATCAGTTCAGTAACTACATTTGGTTAATTAACTAGAGAAACTGTAATTAATGACTGCTGTTGACACACGTGGTAAACTTAAGACAATGTAGGTAAATATTTCTATTGAAAAAAAACATGAGTAACTAGAGACACTGTAGTTAGTTAGTTCTGTTAACACACATGAATAACTAACAAGAGAAACAGTAGTTAATATTTTCTGTTAACACACATGAATAACTAACTAAAGAAACAGTACTTAATCTGTTCTGTTAACACACATGAATAACTAACAAGAGAAACAGTAGTTAATATTTTCTGTTAACACACATGAATAACTAACTAGAGAAACAGTAATTAATATTTTCTGTTAACACACATGAATAACTAACTAGAGAAACAGTAATTAATATTTTCTGTTAACACACATGAATAACTAACTAGAGAAACAGTAATTAATATTTTCTGTTAACACACATGAATAACTAACTAGAGAAACATACATGGTTATACAAGTAGTTAATTAATTCCATTGACACACATGGTTAACTTGTGAATCTGTATTTAAATAATACATTCTGTTAACACATATACTTCACTTCCTAGAAAAACTGTAGTTAATCAGTTCTGTTGACACACATGGTTAACTAGAGAATCTTTAGTTAATCAGTTATGTTGACACACATGTTCATCTTCATTAACAGTAAAAAAAAACATTTACATCTATATTGATATTAAAGTGAAATTCAAATTCATGTAAAGTTGTATATCATTTTAGATAGTACTACAGTTGTTCTTAATCATTGTTTTGTATATGGCGGATATCAAAACTCAGAACTTACCCAGAAGGTCAAATTTCGTGAAAGTTGTCGTAGTCGATCTTTTTTCAGATGTAGGATGTTGGTACACTGGTACTTGTTCTCCGTTTCTAAACCTATAAATGTAATACCGTGATTACTAAATGTCGGTATGTATTTTGATTGATACATCTGTATATATTTTTTCAAAATATAAGATAGAAAACAAAAGGAATTTGATTTTGAGTTTTCAGTTGAAAAGCAGGTAGTTTTACGATATTGTATATTATTAAATACTCACGAAATAAAACTCAGTATGTTGATGATCTGTAATGGATTAGATTCATAAACTGTACTCAAATTCAATGCTCAGATTTAGATGTTCTCTCTTGGGCTGTCTGGTTACGAATAGCTGTTACAGTCGATATATCTATACTTTAAACTACCCGGAGAGATATTAAGATAAAATCACGTGTTAATATTGTACTCTACATATAAGTCATATGACAATCATGTGATGTGTCCTTCAGAAATGCTGACGTGTTTTGGTGAACATACAGTAAGATAACTGTGGTACAGCCGACACTGATGATTACTGTAAAGTATGTGCATTAGATACAGTGCACCCTACTTAGATAAAATCGCATGACAGTCTTGTGCTGTATTGTTTATTGTCCTCCAGAAATATTGAAGTGTTTTGGTGAACATGCACTAAAATAATGATGATACAACCGACATAGACCATTGCAGTTAGATATTCTATGTGAAAATGTATTATATACATGTACATGTTTTCAACTTTGATTATAAATTTACTGTTTGAAGAGAGTATTTAAATTTTGTTTAAAATATCGCATTACTTGTGACTCTGTGTTGATTTCTTTTGTGATTCTTTGGTTGACGTCCATGTATTCATTTCATTTTCTTGACTTTTATACCGGCTTCTTGATGAAGAATTAGTTATATCACGTGACTTCGAAATGATCTAAATCCGAAGCTGAACCTTATCAGACAGATACTCTATCTATCTGTATCAAGCCATTTGCGTTTACATTTAGTATTAAAATACTATAAACATAATACAGAAGTTAAAATGCTCAAAACGATATCGTTTTTGTTTAGACATCATCAGTTGAGCTCCACTTTGAAAAGTATGTGTATTTTCTAATGATGGAGTAGTATCATACAAGGCCAAATAATATCTCTAAAAGTATAGCTGAAATCCGTCTGAGTGTAACCACTGTAAAAATGACTATCTTAGCTTTACAAAAATTTCGAATTAAAAATGGTGTCAACAGTGCCAAAAATTTCTTTAGTATAAGATGAACAGCTGGTTCCGAAATACCAGATACTAGGTTTGTGTATACCCTCGGGGACTCAAACGGTCCACCAGCAGTGCCAACGACCTAGTGGTTATAAAATAATAATACAAAACCAAAACAAAACAAAATATAACAATATCTAGTTCTTGTAGTAATTTTAAGAAAACGAAATATGATATGACATATGTGATGAGGTCTATCACAATGGGAATTGTATACGCTTCCATTTTCCGATGCTGGAAGATAAACATGGTTTCTATAATTATGTATAAGTGTATATAAAATTTGATATCACAATGTATATGTGTACATTTTTATCATGATAATATCACATTACTATGTTTACAGATTTCAAGATCAACAGTATATATTTCAGATCCATTTATTGTACATGGATTCATCTTTTTCCATTTAAATTCAAAATATGGTCGGATATTAGTTTTGATTTCCCTGTTAGCAGGATCATATCAAAGTAGATTCTAATATGTTAATCACGTGTTATCAACTGACCGAAATCTGATTGATACTTTTATATTCAAGACAAGTGCACGTGTACTGAATAAAACAGAATTTATTAACTTTTGTTTGTAATCCAACATCACTTGTGTCATTGTTTGTTAACGCTCCATGATTTATTTCTGTTTCCGATTTTATACCGCGTTCCTGGAGAGGAAATATCTATACCATGTGATTTTATACCGGCTTCTGGTGAGGATATCGTTATATCACATGACTTCAAGGTGATCTAAAATCAAAGCTGCACCTTGTGGAAAGGACACTCTAACATTTTGCGACAGCATTAGCTTTTAATTAAATCCAGAAAATGAAAATTGTTTGCGTTCTTTAGGAAGGAAGATAGAATTAATTTTGTATCTATGTTCTGGACATCCTATTGATTTATATTTTGGTATCTGAAATTTTTATATTATTCTGGACTTAAAACTAAATTTTTTCTTCGTGACACTTTTTCTGTTCTGTCACAATGAAATTATATGAAATTGATTGTATATGCTTGATTTTCTGCAGCAGCAAATTTGCCATGGTTTCCATGTGTATATGTTTTATCATGATAATATCCCATTACTTTAATTAATTATTTGAAGACTACCAGAAGTATTTTAAAGTATGTTTTACATGAGTTCATCCGTCTCTACAATTGAATTCAAAATATTATCCGATATAAAGTTCTAGCTCTCCATTAGCATCAAAACCAATGTGTTAATCACGTGATTTCATACGTATAGAAATGTGATTGTTATTATCGTCTTTAAGACAAGTGCTTGCGTACTAAATAAGATAGACATGCATATATGTTTAAATAATGAATAAAAAAATCAGACTTGTGTATATCACGATCCATGAGAGACACAGTAAAGTTATCAAATGCTGAAGAATGTTCTTTTCCTGAAGGGAATTGGTATGCAAGACTTCAGTATTATATATTTTGCTAAATCTTATGTTTACTCAGGCACGAATATATCACATATAAAATTTGATGTTTAATTAGGGACGATTGTATCACATAAATCTTATATTTAATCTGTACGAACGTAAGATATATAACTCTTATCTTTAATGTTGATCAGTATCATATACTGTACAATAAAAATAATTGTTATGCAAGTTATCACGTGGACATCGGATCTTCACTTCTGGTTTATTCATATGACCGTCGTAAAGTCTTAAAGCAGCAGAGGTCTTTAACTTGACATTAAGATATATCGACGACGTTTTATCAATAAATAATGACAATTTTACATGCATATATCAATGCAATATATCCTCACGAAGTAGAAATTAAAGGCACAGCAAAATCACATTTAAGTTGTACAATGTAATATACCACCTTCACCCGTATATGCCATTTTTATCTCATAAATGATTCGATATACCAGGGCATGTTCAACATATGAAAATTTCATATACAGAGGTAAACTACTTTCTGACAAGATGTTGACACAAGAGATATAGAAAGTTTCGTTTGATATTAACGTACCGCAGGTGTTACGGTCGGTATATAATGTTCTTGTTTGCAATTACTCTGTTTCGGTAAATGAAATGTTGAGTCACCTGTTCGATAGCGGTTGTTGTGTCGTCTGTACCAATTGTGACGAGGATTTCTTCCCCACCTATTTCATTTAAATTTGACGGTGGACCCACGGCGAGGGTGACCAGTCAAAAGAGAATGCTTACTCCTCCATGGCACGCGATCTTCTGGATTTCCAGTGATCCGTGTTTGTCAAATGTACTTTAGGTTTGAATATCTATCTTGGGCATCCTCAAGATTTATACTTTGGTATCTGATATTTTTATAAGAAAGGGTTTACTTGTTGATAAAGACAAACCTGTCTTGTGGACATATTGCCATGCATTCATCGTATAAGATCTAGATCAGTCTCTAACAGTATAAATAGCTAATACAGAGCACTAGTAAAGCATTACTTTAGTTATCTCTGAAATTTCGGTATCGTCAAAATAAAAACAATACCACATTGTAAGTTTTGCATTACATTAAGGAATGAAGTGTTGTTTCTGCTATTACGATTCTAAATATACCTCTATAATCTGTTTTCATTTGCATATTTACGATTATGTCACATTTCTAAACACTGATAAATAACCATCGCACCCCCAAATTTTAAACTATTAATATTTTGTATCCGTACTTATTTATAACAACTCTATATAAAATAATAAGGACAATAATGGTACGGATATATATATATATTTGATGATCTTTTAATTTTGATTTGAGTAAAATATCAGTTATCAGAGAATAATCTGAATCTATCGATTACAAACATGATGTTGATTTCGTAATTTACAATGACAGACATATGATGGCGTGATTGTAACCTAAATACAAAGTACAATGTTATATATAGCATACGTTATGACATTCGTGTGCTCGTTGATAAAATAGAGAACCGATTTAAGTTCGTTGGTTGATTGTATTGTCCTTTAACGTCCAACTCAAGAATCTTTTCAGACAGGGTTTTGGAAGTTTCTGGGGTTATAATTGGAAAAGTTAGACACATTGGAGAGTTGCCATGTAGAATATCATGAAAAAAGAATAATTTCCTAATCTTGAGAGATTCCAAATTAGGTTCTTCATAAATCAGCGATTTTTTGGTGAATATAGGTAATCCCGTAACAATGCATTCAACTTTGTACTGGATTTTCAATTTTGTTTACATTAGTTATGCCACATTATGCCACACCTCACAAACATATTAAACAACAGAAAAACATCAACAGGAAAAGATTTTCAAGATTTTTCCGAGTAAGAACATATTTTAACTTTCTGAGAGTTGAAATATATTTAGTGACTCTATTTATAATTCTAATTACATGTGAATTCCATTATTTCCCATCATTACTTATAGTAGCGCCTAAATGTCTATGCTGATTTACTGATGGAATACTACAGTTTAATATCACAGCGAATGTGTCAAGTAATTCGCTTCGAAAATATATTTGTACTGGACGGAAGAGTTCAAGAACTCCAATCCAACAAATGGAAATTAAAATTTAAACTATATCTACTATCATCGCAATAACCCGTATCCTTTCTGAAATATTTCTGTAAATCGTTCATTTCAGACGCATTAAACATTGTCTACAAACGAACTAGAACAATGTGAGATGATCGCGCTATCCATTTGAGACATAAACGTTTTATTTCAGTGCAGTACAGTAATCTTTTACAAAACAGACAATGAAATTTTAAAATGAGAAACTGAAATATTTTAAAAGAGCAGTTAGTACTTTTGTCGATCTGAAGAATTAAACAACTATAATCAAATGCGTTAGCAAATGACACTACTGCTAACGCATTGATAGTATAGGAGTAGCTTATGGCTTTCATCCGTTATAATGCGCGAGAGAATCGTGTGAATATATTATGCTTTTCATATGCAGTTGCATTAGTTTTCATAATAGCAAAATATGATTCAGAATTAAATATACATCCATACCACACTTTGACAGAATTAGACAATAATGGAAATTTCGACCAATCAAAGGCCTATAAGACGGGTTTCCATGGAAATATATTCATAACAATTCTAGGTTTTTCAGATGAGAACATTGGAGACAACTTGATACATAGTTAATACACGTCACATTCGCATTGAAACAATTCACATCCATGGAATAATGTTGATTACGCATACAACGTTCTACAAAAGAAAACCATTAGTGTTATATGACAATCATACATCTCAAGTACCTATGAAAAGCTTGTCTAATACGTATGTTTGTGTTTTAACATCCCACTCCAGAATATTTCACTCATATGGAGACGTCAACAAATGCCAGTGAAGGGCTTCAAATTTTAGCCTATGCTCGGCACTTACGACGGTTGAGCAGTGAGGGTTCTTTAACGTACAGACACCTACTGTGACATGGCAATGCGTAGTCACATCACGCATGACATTACCATTACCGATTTCACTTGATTTACATAATGATTTCAAATATAAATTGTCACGTATAAGTTTAATGTGCGACACATTTACTTGTATATCACAGAATACAGAATATAGAATATGTTTAAGTATTAAGGGATAATGTAATGTTTCTTATTTTTTTGTAAAGGAATATATTTTGTACTTCGGTGATATTCAAAAAGGGTATAAGGATATTTCTGAATGTTGTATGCAATCACAATGGACTTTGGTCAATTATCACCCCATTTAGATAAACAGCTTACGAAGTCCTTCTCCTTGCAGAACAGGTCCTTAGATACAGTAATTTGATAAAATCATATTCGAAATAGAAGTTAATAACTCATTTCCCGTATTTTTAAAAGTATATTTGTTTATGTTGTCTGATATTTTTTCAGATTTGTTATGTGCATGCTGTCCACAATTTCTAGTAGGTAATCGCTTGGTTTGATTTTAAAGTCTAACTATCAAATAACTGAGGCAAACTGTTTAACGTACTCATATGGTGTCTCCCCAATTACTGAGAACAACCAGAAGCATGCAGACACACGAACGAATGGCATAGTAAAATCCAAATAACCTGGCGGGGCGGAGTCCTGTGAACCCATTCTTGACCTGGACGAGTTTAAATTTTAGGTAATTAATATAAAATTTACACGGACTAGAGTTATAGTTCTTATTTTGTCACCATACATAAGAGAGTATCCAGTGAGGAATAAAACGTTTTTCCAGTGCAGCTTGTCATTACCGAAAAGTGAGTAGAATCATCCGTATGATAATCAAAAGATTACTCCGCCCTGCCATCTTATGTGAATCGGACAATTGGAACGTACTGGACCATGATTAACAGAATCTAGTCACCACAATGAATTCAAGATAAAAAAATATCAAGAAGAGATATCGATTCATCACACCCGAGACTGGTATTTTATCTATCTGGAACGCAAATGTGGTGCTCGATTATTTTTCTCACTCAAAATTTGTTTGAAATTCCCTTGTTTACATATATATGTACATGTATTTAACGTTTTTATTCGGGACTTTATAAAAAAGTTAAAACCATCGAGAAATTCGACTTATTGAAGTCGACTCATAGAATTTCTTCTATATCTATTGATCACTTCACATAGCCTAGATGAATAGTTTATAAAATCGATGCAGGACAGAACTTTGGATGCATCGATTTTACCACATCAAAATAAGTACACACCTCATTCATTTCACTTCTTTTTTATAAAAAATATATCTGTAAAGTGAACAGCACTGATTTCTATTATTTGGTTTTGGACATACTTCACAATTGATTACTTCCCATTCAATTAGTACGGCAATGCACTTAAACTGTAGATGATACTCCATTTGTTCATCAGCTGACGTACGTCAAATATAAGTTATCATATAGTAAATCATCATTTACAAACAAGATATTTACACTGACAGATACACGATGGCGTGACTGAGACCTAAATGCAAGGTACAATGTTTTATATAGAACATGTCTATAAAGTCGTTTACTTGCTGATAAAAAAAGATAACGTAAATTTAAGATTCTTTTACCACATCAACTGTAGTATAAGCATGGTCTATGATGCACTTACGCACAATTTAAGCAGTTTTGCATGAAAAAGTTCATGAAACAGAATCAGAATATAGAAGTATGTATGATACTGTTTTGCAAGAATATACCATTCCTAGTTTTTTTACAGCGTCCACCCTAAACTCAAATGCTTTATTGAAAGTTTTTAAAGCGTCCACATTAAAATCAATCTATCAGGAAAAAAGCACAAAAGGACAGAAAAAACAAGAAATTTTAAGATGATTGCAATAAAAATACTTTCCAAAAATTAACAAAAGATAAACAAAAATAAACTTATAAAAACCATTACTTTTGGCAAATACTGAAAAATAACCTATGACATGATAGTAAAAATAATGAAAAGAAATGTATGTTGATGTATAAACGGTTTTCTTTTCTATTTGTGTATTTATCTGGTTCCTACACATACAATTTACCTATTACCAGGGGTGAAAAGTGACCTATCGCCAAATGTCTGACACGTGGCTGTCTATGTGCATATCTGACGTCATTCGATTGTGATGTCATCATCACACAAGCGTTTTATTTCATTGTGACGTCAAAATTGAAAAGTTTGCCAAAATGTGCTGTGTCGGACATTTAGCGATAGATGAATTAACAGGAGTTCGCCAGTCAGCTTCAAAATGACCTGGGGTCAAATAAAATTGTTAAGAATTAAACGAAACCCTATTTCTCATGTTGAGACCTTACAACATGGAAAACTGTCGATATTTATGACAAACTACTTTTACATATTTTTTATAAATTTCCTGTTCTAATATCATTATGTAAAACATAAATTTTCATAGAAAAAATTATCTTTTTTGTATGTTTCCCTATGTTCATAAAATCCATGTAGTTTGGGCTTATCAAATCGTGATACATGAATTCCTTATCAGCACATCTGATGCACGTCGGATGTGCATGGTTAATTAGTACGTTATGTGTTAAGCTAAATATCATAAGTACATTATTCTCTATTATCATAATTACTGTGTTATGTATACCTCTAATTAACATTAGTAATACAAGTAATGCGTTTAGAATTCGTTACCAATAGCCTTGTATTTATGATAGTGATAGCATGGTAGAGTGAAAGAGAGTTGTGTGGTCAGAAATCATATGCATGCATAAAAGGAGGGCAGAAAAAAAGACAAACAGATACTAAAATGAGGGTTCTTCTTAAACACTTCATTGAAATAAACATCTTGACCAGAAACTTTGTTGGTATCAATATTCCACTGTATTGTACCGCATTTAAAGCCAAACCAAATTTTAATACACTGAGCGAAAATATGCCTTAGTTTATTTCTATCAACACTACAGAAAATAACATTACTGTATTTGACCCAAAAAGTGCTAAGGGTGCTACAAAAATAGGATTCTGTTGTTTGCTTATTGTTGTTTAACGTCCCACTCAAGAATCTCATATGGAAACGTCACCAATTGCCTGAGAAGGGCTTCAAATTTTGGCCTATACTCAACATTACGACCATTGGGCTGTGAAGGATCATTAATGCGCTGACACACACTATGACATGGGACCTCGGTTTTCACTCTCTCATCCAAGGACAGGAAACCAACCTGCCGCCGGCTGGACTCGAACTCATGACCTCACAATCAATAGCTCGCTACCAACTAAGCTAGATCAGCTCACAAAAATAGGGAAAAAGTTGAGGTCGGTTATTGGGGCCAATCAATACATGTACTCAAATTAACATAAAATTTTTAATTTTTATAAGGCACGATGGTTAAGTTGTTGTAGTTAATACTTGGGAAACCTGCGGCATTGTTCTGTTGATGTGGAGGCTGGAGATAAACTGTTAAATACATATTTACGGTCCACATCTCATCGTCAACCAGCTGGAAAATATACTCAATCGTGTGTGAAAAGGAGTAGTAAATCTGAACTCTACGGAGGGGCTCTTATTGGGACATCGGTGCTTATTGGGTCAAATATGGTATTCAATTTCATAACAAACTTAAGACACTTAAATATAAGAACAAATAGGTGTAATGCTGCATGCCATTGTCCTTCTATATGTATACCTTTCTATGTAAATTAAAATGATACACATTGGCCTGAATCTTATATATATATATATGTGTATATCATGGTAAATCATACACTGAATCAGCTGAATCAGTGTTATTCAGCTTCATTTTCAAATTTGTGTTACTATGAATCTTTAATATCATCAAATGAACATCATTTTAATGATATAATGGCATTTCAACAAATAAACCATCTGCTGGCATTCACAATATATAACCCCTTGTAAAAAATGTTGTTCATCATCCCATGACTGTAAAAAAAATAAATGTTCCAGGAATTGTGTATGCAAGAATAGGTGAGCATTATTATGGAAAGTTGATTCCAGTTAAAAAAGATGACAAAAAGAGAAGTTGTAAAACACATTGGATAAGTAAATGTAACTGCTTTCAGTTTGCATTTATTGGATTGCGAATGCCTTATATGTCAAATGAAGAAAGCAAATACATCATGGAGTCCTATCGTGCTTCATGAAGCCCAAAAATGTCAACTGGCAGCAGTCCAATGCTGAAATGACAAAGAGATATTTGTAAATGTCAGTTTAGAAACGTTTCGTCTCTGCTGCCTCCTTGACTTGATTTAATGAGTGGCGTGACATATAAAAAACCTTGGCACTCTTCCCGGTGAGGGAGGGAGAGAGATGTTTAGTGTGTGTGTTTTTGTCCTTGCATGAGTGGTCCGTATTTCCAACAGCTTTTAAAGTTCCAATTCACTTGTAAACTTTGATGAAGGTAATCCAGCTACACATCCTAGACCATTTACCCTCCATCTAAGCATAAAGCTGTGTGGACAGCCACAGGAGAGGAAATCTGACATCTGAAAATCTGGCACGACTGGGGATTGAACCAGAAACCTCCATGTTGAAGATCTGACACTCTACCGACTGAACTACTCCGTCCACATTTCTCCTCTTTGACATCATCTAACGTGGGTCCAATGCACAATACTGAGAAAAATTCTCATGGCTGAGGTTATTCTTCACATGACCTGTACAGCCAATCAGATTTCAAGATTTGCTGTTTTTTTTTAACAGTTGGTCATATGAGACATATAACATAAAATGAAAATTTTATGAAAATACGAAACAGGCATGTTCTCCATTCATTAAAATGATCAATGTTTTGTAGTTTCATCACAGTTTCCATAGCAACAAATTGTTTCTATAAAATGGAATTATTGACAACAAAACCTATTGTGTCTTTCTTTTAGTTCCTTCACAATTTTTGTCTCAATTTCCAATCCTTGCTTTAACTCCTCTTCAGACATTTTGATATCTACGGCTTCTTCTTTTGTTACCATGGTTACCTCAGCTTTTCTTGTTTCCAGCAGGTTGGCAATGACCACCTATGAAAAATGAAAGAAAACATTGATAATAAATTATCATTCGGACATTAACATTGTTGAGATACAGTGAAGTACAAAAGGAGATTTATACCGCCACCCTGTGTTCAAACCAAATCAGGCATTAAAAAGAGAGTTTGATGATAAATCGATACAAACCTTAAATGAAATTAAAGGGAATACTGGAAAGTGGATTTTCGAGAATGTTGATGCAAAGCGTGGTGGCAAATGCAACAAGGGACACTGTAAAGAGTTTTACTGCATTCTCTTCATGTAAAACCAAATCCCCCATTATGTTATAAATATCTCTCTTCAAGAGGAAGCAATTTTAATGGGACATGCAGAAAATTATATTATTTATGTCAATTTCCTTAGTTACACATAATAAAAATAGATGGTTGAAAAGGGAGACCATATATGCAGTTCAACGCAGTACTATTCATACAGTAAATGACTAAGTTCCAGGTGAGCTAAATATTTGTATATATATATATATATTCAAACTTGCCTCAGCGATCCCCTCATATAACGACTTCTTGTCCATAATGACCATGTTTGGATTGTCTTTTGAGAATTACTATATATTTACCCCCTATACAGCGATCACCTGCCTTACGCGACAGGCAACCGCTGTATTTTGTCTGTTGGTAGTTGTCCTACTTGCGTATAGTGACTGCTTATACACTTGCTACTTGTGGAAGGGAGATAACTCATAGATAATTCTTGCGAAACAATTCGAGACCTAATCAACAACATGGCACAATACACGATGCTTTGACAGTCAGAACACACCTGGAGGTGTCAATTAACGCCCCGGGTAGTAATTAGGCACTCGGATGTGCTTTATGACTGGGTGTTATTTACAACCAAGGGACACTATAAAGAGTTTTACTGCATTCTCTTCATGTAAAACCAAATCCCCCATTATGTTATAAATATGTTATAAATAGTTCCTGTGATGATTACTTAATCGGCAAAAGACTAAGACATAAAAGAAAAAAAAATCAGAAAGGACACACTTTGTGACAACGTGTCTTTACAAACAGAAGCATTTAAATATCATCGCTGAACGATTGATGATTTGTTTTCTCGTATTCTGGAATGCTGTAACTAATCGAACATCACTTGATTAGCAAGTCAACATCTCAATCCAAAAAGTAAGATCGCCTGCGCTTGTAGCATTGCATTACGTCTAATGAAATGATAATTAAATAAAATTCAACTATCTAAATCTTTCTGTACATTTCTCTTACACTTCTGTGTGACTTAACAACACAGACCACCGACTTTGAGCACGTTTAAGATATTTGTTTCAGTGTATCCTCGCTGTACATGTATATAATTCAATCATAATACATCATAAATTAATTTAAATTATTTAAAACATTGAATTCTTTCATTCTTATTTTTTTAAAATTATTTACATGTTATACATGTATTAGCTACAGGGATTTTCTATGACCATATTTGGTATGGTTACAGGATCCTTCCCAATGCAAAAATAGCTTCTATTTTCTCAAAAAGATGCAAAACCTCCTAATTTGGAATTAAAAAGAATTAATATTTTTGAATTTTCCAGACCCTGGAGTTAGGAAAATCCCTTTAGTAAATAAATACAAAATACATTTAATTAATAAATGAAATATCTAACCAGGGAAGAAATATGTAGTTGGAAATAATGAAAGTCATGTCCGATACATTGGATTTCATAATATCTCATGTGACCCTTTATATAAAGACCACCTGTCTATAAAGATCGTTTTAGCAATTTCCCCGACAGTCTTTATATACGAGTTTAACTCTCTCTCTCTCTCTCTCTCTCTCTCTCTCTCTCTCTCTCTCTCTATATATATATATATATATATATATATCTGTGTGTGTGTGTGTGTGTGTGTGTGTGTGTGTGTGTGTGTGTGTGGTTAAAACTCGTTGTGTCTTTTTTGTTTGTTTTATTGTTGTTTAACGTACCACTCAAGAATATTTCACTCATATGGAGACGTCACCAAATGACGGTGAAGTGCTTCAAGTTTTGGCCTATGATCGGAACTTACGGCCATTGAGCAGTGAGGGTTCTTTAACGTGCCGACACCAACTGTGACACGGGATCTCCAGTTTTTACTGTCGCATCCGAACGAAGGGAAACCAACCTGTCGTCGGCGGGACTGGAACTCACGACCTCACGCTCCAGAGACGAGCACGCTACCGACTGAGCCAGGCAAATTATATCACTTTGCTCTCCTATCTTAAATTTAAATGGCTAATGTTACTTTCTATAATTCATTTTTAGACTTTCTGTTCTTAAATGTATATAAAAATGTGAGTGATCTGCATGTTTACTTGCCAATACCATTCTGTATTAAGAAATAAATACTCAAACATAATTGATTCCTTTTCATTTGCAAAACAGATGGTTTTTGTAGCCGTCAGCTTGGACATATAGTGACAATAAGAGACAAACGAAACACCTACAGGCCTACAAGTATTCTGGCAATTACTGATTCTTATTGATAAATAAACAAGAAACAGATCTGAAACTGAAGTGAAAAAAGAAACAATACAAACCTGGTGCTGGTATTTTTCTAAGGCTTGTTGAGATTTTGATCTTAATAAACTCTTATCTGTTTCTAACTGAAAAATAAATTAAACACAGTTAATTTGTTACATTACTTAATTATTCAATTACAATAAAATGTAGGATGTCTTAATACATGTATACTTTTAATACTGAGAATTTTGATATATCATATATCTTACATGGAATGATAGATGCACATATAAGCCGCGTCAATTACAAAGGGCCCTTACAACAGTCTACGTCATTTATAGTAAAGTGACGTCAAAGTTCGCCAAATGAAATCGTCAATATTACATGTAGTTGATTTTGAAAAAGCAACAATTTTTACTGCATAGATCTGTTTGGCGTTGCATTTAAGGCACATTTGAAAAAAACACATTAAGTATAATGCATAGAATTTATGAAAAGACTCGATTTTGATCATAATAAATGGATTAAGACACAGATAAAAAGCTGTTACAAATACAGGGTTTAAAAACAAAACAAAAACCTACAGCACATTTTCTGACTGGAAAATATGCACGGAAGGTTTTCACTCGATGTAGCCTTATGAATAAAACTATACGAACATGTATTTGTCGGTTTAAATTAGCTTAAATTAGTGCAACAATTGAACATGAATTTATATCAGCAGTATAGGTATTGTTAACTCTTTAACCAAATCGGGAAAATTATATGGAAATTCTGAATGTGAAACTAGTTATTTTCTTAAAAAAGTCGTTCACTTTTCTCAAATCTGAACGATTTCGATAGGGAATTTGACATTATACTGACATCACGTTCTGTTCATGTATTGATATATCGCGTGTATCTATATAACAAATATACGACAACATAGTTTTTTTCTGTTTTCTATAATCACTGGATTTTCTTCAACATTTTTTAAAAACATTGAGTCATGATAGAGTGCACTATAGTAGTACCGTCCAGGTAATTAAATGAATCGGTACTCCGTTTTGCTAAAGTCACGTTATATATGTGAACCTGAATGGCAGATAATGAGGCAAAATATTCACGTAATATATTCTTATTTTCCCTTACATTCAGGATCGAACTTTATAAGTGGTTCCTTTGATTACATGTAGGTGGTATAACATAAATGCTTATTTTCTATGGGACATTCCCCTGAAATGTATTAATTTTTATGGACTTCACATGGATTTAGACAGACTGCTTTAGGCTGATGTCATCTGAATTGTTTTGAAGTATAAAATATTTGTGTTTTATTACGTAATACTCAAAAACGATTTTCATTCATATAGTGGTGACATGTTCGAAATGGTGGACTAGAGACCCCGATTACAATCAACCTAATTAAAACTCAGTGCTTATGTTTTCGGATATGTTACGTAGAAAAACGAGAGATATGAGGGATCAGTGTTTAATTGGGCTGGATTTTTGTAGCATAAAATCCCACACACAGCCCCCATCGGGGAAAATTCGACCCATCTTAGACTTTACTCCATGGGAAGAAAAAGTGCCCCAGCATTATATTCCCCATACAGAAAGTCAGTACAGTTTACCCCTAGGCAGACAACCAAAATAGAATCCCGCCTCTAGTTTTCGGATTTAAAAACAGAACATAGATGTGGGTAGATGTAAAGTTAATAGAAAAATGTGTGACTTGAGGGACATTGTCGTCGAAAGCAAATCAAAAGTGGAGGGCCAAAAAATATCTTTGAGAATGTTTTCGCCAAATAATAAGTTTTCATATGTATATTGATTTTGCGATAAACGTAAACAACAGTGGTGGATCTACACAACTTTCAAATGGGGATGTGAGACTGGTTGGCTACTTTTTCAAAATACCGCGAAACTGTTATGGAATTAATACCTCACCAGGGCAGAGACCCAGAATTTATATTCACGGGAGTGCAAAGTTAGAATATGTTGAAGTTACGCTCTCGCCTAAATCCCTCCTTAGTCACTTCCATAATTTTATTGGATTAACTTTTAGGAAATATTTTCTTTGGGGTCTGAGAATTAATTATGAAATAGCGACTTGTTTTTATCTCAAATATTATATTAAATTTATAGACTTAAATTATCCAAAATAATTTGTAGACATATATTATCCAATGTTAATTGAGTTTCAGCAAATACAAATGAATGAGCGTGATGAGGGAGTCTCGGGAATTGTTTTATTTTAAAAGTTTTGGGAAGCCTTTTTCTAGATTCAAGGAGTGCTGATAATATTAGAATTATGCTTGTATGTGGAAATTGTGCCCCCTTCCCTGGTTCCTACGCCTATAAGTTTCTTGGCTTCCAGACATGCATCTGGGCTAAAATAAAAATCCTGACATGCCCAGATAGTTCCTTGATTGCAGAGATTCAGTTTTATCCTTGGTCAGTGCAATAAGATGGTAAATAGGATGTCTGTAAAATTGGTAGGGAAATCAGAAACCCCAGGTGAACAAAAATCTGTGTCTTCTTGTTCTCCATAGTGGCTGATAGGAATAATTTTAAACTTCATACACATATATATTATGGCATGAAAAGGAAAAGCATGTACTGCAATTTTTGTGAGAATTGGCCAAGTAATAATTGAGATATAACACGTACAAAATTTAGGGAGCGGTAAAATTGGTAGGGAAATATTACCGCGTTTTTGTAATGTAGCAGCTGCTTTTTCATAAAAAATACTACACTTGATTTGAAATTGTGTCTTGGAATTACTTTGGAGAGACTATTGAAACATAAGAAGATTTAGTAAGTTTAAATGTATCTGAAATGCATGAAATCAATGTGTAATAATTAATTTTTTTATAGATTATTTTATGATTTTATCTAAATCTATATTAATTAAACAAAAGATATTTCCACATTTTTGTATCACATTGTTACATGTGTACATGCATTCTGACATTCACTCATACTTTGGTATTGTTAGTAGTCTTTGAAGCATTTTTTAAAGATGTCATAAAATTCTCAATATGATAGGTGTCAATTTGAAAATTTTGACCCGGGTTTTGAAAATTATTGTCTTTTTTGTTTTATAAGAGTGAATTGTTATCCTAAATGTACATAAAATGTTTTAAACAAACTCAATGAACATCTTTTGCCTGAACTGAATACTTTACTGACCGTGAAATACACTCAAATTTGTTAAATAAAGAATAGACTATATATTTTCACAGAAATTACAACAGACATATTTTTACACATTTGACATTTTGTGTAAGATTAATTAAATTTGACTACATAATTAGCGAGAACGAGTAAACCCCGGTTTCTGTTCACCTGGGACACCTTTTTCCCACCCAATTTAACTGATGTCCCGATAAATATATGATGATAAATAGCATTACCTTAAAAGACACAACAAATGCTTCTGGAACCCAGTCGTTGACCAGTGGTCGTAACATTTTTGGCACCAGCTGGAGGGACAACTGTAGTGGACCATCCGATGACTGTATCTTATTTTCCGGCTATAACAGAATGACATTTCATTTGTTTATTAATTTGAATTCTGAATAGTGTTTTATAAAACACAACAATTTGTTTTACTTCAATGGTGGCGCAACCAGTTTTTAATGGTCGAGGAAAGAAGCCTATTACAATGTACCTGGGAAATGACCACAGGCCTTCCGTAAGTAAACTTTCCCACAAAATCAGCTCGTTTCTGTCAATTAGACTTCATCAGTTGAGCTCCAACTTAAAAAGTATTTGCATTTTCTAAAGAGAACATGGTATCATACAAGGCCAAATAAAAACTCAAAAAGCCAAAATTCGTCTAAGAGTAACCACTGCAAAGAAAAATGATTTGATTTGATTTGATTTTTTGTTTTACGCCATACTCAACAATTTTTCAGTCATATGATGGCGTCCAGTTTTTATTGGTGGAGGAGAAACCCCGGTTACTCGGGTAAAGACCACCGACCTTCCGCAAGAAAACTGGAAAGAAAAATTACTATCTTAGCTTAAGAAAAGTTTGGAATTTAAATGGTGCCAGATATTACTTAAGTATAAGATAATCAGCTGGTACCGAAATACAAAGATGAAAATAGTTTGATAAAAGGTAGTGTAAAGGTAGAAAGACATAAATGAATAGATGCATTGACCAAACAACCAATACTAGTGCATGTACAGGAATAGGAAAGTTTTGTCAAATTATGTGAATTGTTGAACTACCTAATCCTTTCATCCCTACAATCTATAGTAGAATAGTCCAAGACAATACAATAACCAACCAAATACTATAGCTTTGGAAATGTTTTTATTTACATCCATAAAGTTATTGCCACTGCTATTAGACTGCTTGAGAACCCAAGGTTGTACATGAACACAGTGACTGGTTAACATTTGGTGCCAGCTGATTATTTATACCTATGTGATATTTCATATAGAGAGTGTCGTTGTCTAAACTCCCGGTGCCTCCGTGATCGAGTGGTTAGAGCATCGTGCTTGGAGCCATGATGTATCACACTCCTGGTCAGCGGATGCTCGACTCCCACTGGAACCTAGGTTGATTTTTGTGAGAAGGTTTGCTTTCGGAAGGTCGGTTATTACCAGGGTACATTGTAATAGGTTCTCTCCTTATCCATTATAAACTGGCCACCACCATATAATTGAAAAATTGTTGATTGGGACGAGATTAATGAATTAATGACAAAGTCCGAAAGGATCTGCACAAAGTGCCAAAATTATATTACCTAATTTCTACAAAAAGTTCTAACATAAATCATAAATTCATATATATATCACTTAAACACAATCTATTTTTCAATTGAAGCAGTGGTTCTGGAGGAAAAACAATTCGAAGAGGGATACCTTCTGGGACCAAATTTGCCCAACCCTGGATCCATCCATCAACTGATCCAGCCTAAAATTACAAACTTGGACCTAGTGTACTTGCTTCATCTAAAGTGTCATCAAAATCTTTCAGTGGTTTTGAAAAAAAATACACCAACCCCTTTTACAATTTAAAAAAAATAAAAAATTAAATTTTAGCAAAATTCTTGCACAAAAACATTTCTTTGTTCCTTTGTCAGTCATTTATTACAAATTATACTCAACTATTCTGGAGTATTTGATGGTTGGGCTCACAATGCAGTCTACAGCACTACTAAAGGTCTTGAAGCCTTAGAAACACTTGCGGTTGTGGACGCTTTCATTCCAGAATGGGTGACCTACGAGTACTGAAAAAAATACTTAAAATATGAGGCATGTAATTTTTGAAAATGTAATTAATACAAAAATAGTGTTGTAGCAAGAAGGGTAAAATTGTATAAATTACATAGGGAGCATCGAGAAGAGACCAATACCAAGAGGAAAACATACAAATGATGTTCCAACTGCACTCTAAATCAAAACCAATTCAAACAATGACAATATTAAACGTAATTTCTAAAAACAGTTTTCCTAATAATTAGGATTTAAAAACAACAGTTAGATATAAATAAATCATGTTTAAATATAAACACCAGGACATGGTTGTACAACACATTGTTAAATTTAACCCACAGTTAGCCCATTGGTTTAACATTGGTTAACTTCACATTAAATTTAACAACTTGTTGTACAACTGGGCCCGGGATATAATAAGCCTGCTGCACAGATGCCGACTTTAGTGGTCAATTATCTGATGTTGAGATGGGAGCCCAGTACTTTGGGCTGTGAATTCATTTGCAACATAGCGTATTTTGGCATAGAAGGTTGCATTCAACTTCTTCACGTGTAAACTGGTGCTATGTAATCCTCCATCTTACCATTAGTGTCACTTTGTGGGCTTCTTCTCTATTCCTTCAAACATTTGGCCAATAGACTGTCTAAAGTCCAGAAACAGATGAGTTAAACACTGATTCTTTATAAACGCCAACTCCAGTAATCACAACATTTTCTTTGAGTAGTTGTCAGACCAAATTAAAGAAATAGAAATTTTCTACCTTTGGAAATAAAAAAGAATCACTCAATCAGTCTATGGCTAGTTTCTTTGTTAGCAATGGCTACCAAAGCAACTGACTCATTATAGATCAAATGGTGCTGAAACAAACTTGATACAATTACCCAAGGAGACATGTACAGAAACAAGATTGGTCTGTTTCAGTCTTGTTTCAGAAATTTATTCCGAATGAATCGATAATCAAACATAAATCATGTTACAAAATATATTTTAAATAAATACTACAACATAATTTTGTATCTTGCTCCGGTTGGTGTGTTTCCGTCTATTTCTGGTAGGTATTCTAGTGTGTTTCGGTAAATCGCCCTACCAAATATATTGTATATATAAAAACCATGGTAACAAAATATCCTGAGTCTGGAGGAAAGAACAAATTGCCAAAGTTTGATTGTTGTTTAACATCTTACCTAGAATTGTTCACTTAATGTGTATATTGTAATGTTAGCAATTTTCAGGTGAAGTGCTATAAATATTGGCCTGTACTATGGACTGAGGCCAATGCAGTGGGTTCGATTATGTGCCATGGCTTACTTGGTTTTAATTGTGATCCGAAAGACTCACAAATTGCCTATGAAAAGACCTTATCTTGATAACAACTTGAATATAACTAACACATTGGAATTACGCCATTCCTAGATCCTATGTAAATAAACTGCTTGTCCCCTCAGCACTGGTCTGAATGATTCTAAATAGCCATACACAGACAGGAGAAATATCTAATTGATTACTTTTATACCCACCCGCTTAGAATATGAATCTTTTTTGGTCAAGTTCTTGGTTAATCATTAGTAGGTCCTTGTGCTGGTGTGAATGCCCAAATTTCAGACAGCGGAGTGTAAGCAGGCCCCTGAAATAATTAAATGGGTAAGATTATAGAAGATATGTAATGTAATAAAATGTGATAAATGCACTAATAACAGAGAGACAAGAAACAGGAACATGTATCAATCACACGGATAGTATAAAAAAGCCAAATACAAACAAGTATTATACTACTACATCTCTTTTTTATTTAGATTTTTGTTTTACGCCACACTCAAGAATTTTACAGTTATATGGTGGCATCCAGTTTTTATGGTGGGGGATGGTGGGTATTGCAAGATACCCAGGAAGAGACCACTGGTCTTCTACTGCCAAACTTCTTTTCACAAAAGTAAAATTGAAGAAGTACCAATCAATAATCAAAAGTCCATTATAACACGACGAATTAGATGTATATATGGTCTCAACATGAAGAACAATTACGAATCCCAAACGCAATAAGGCAAGGTGTCCGGAAAGAGTCGGCATCTCCTGCTGGCATGCCACACCTGTCGCAAATGTTCCATGGTAACCTTTCTAGGTCGATGAATGGGTCAAATTTTGTGAAAGTTCGGTGAAAAGCATGAAAGAGAGTCACTGTCTGTGACCGTGCTCTAGAATACCATCTAATATTTCTGAAAGGGGGACTTCATAATGTTTAAAAAGATCCCCGTATCGACTATAAAACTCATTTTAGGTTCCAATGGGGATAGAACCTTTTTTGGCCAGAAGTAAGAGAAACTTTATCATTCAAAGTGCACTAACCACTCGGCTATGGTGGCACAATACAACTCTCTTATACCTGCTGAAACACTAAAACCATTGAACACAAGTAGCCCAAACCATCTTCCTGCAAAACACAGAAAATACCATTGATAAAGTCATATTTACACAAAAAAAAAAGAAACAAAAACACCAGAGCATGTATAACTTACAGCAACTTGAAGTTTTGAAAGAATTTGTAGAATTTCTGAGAAGATTTCCATTTTTTTCGAGGTCAAGACTATGGATGGAAAATGGATAACATTTCTCACTTACCTGTGTTTACCTGAGTGACCTTTCAAACTCTAACCTCTAACTTCTTTGCAGTCACCACCAAATATCTATAGATACACATAAAGTGGATAAATTTATATACAGCATAGATATGTCAATGTAAAAATATGTCAACACGAATACTTCCCTGTCTTACTAGTTAGTAAATGCAGTGTTGTTAGCGGTGGCTACCAAAGCAACTGACCCATAGACTCATTGGTGCTCTATATCACACAAAGAGACTACAGGGTCGATTTGGGAACCCCTTTTTTCGTGGCTCCCTTTTTTCTTTTTTTTTTCTTATTTTAATTTTATTAAGCTACATACATGTACAAACAATAACAAAGTACAAATAAAATATACAAATTTTATCATTTGCAACACAAGAAAAATACATTCAATTCATCCAACACTTGTATTTTAAAATCATTTTTGAAAAACTCAGATTACATCCTTAATCATTTTAATGATACAGGGTTGACCAGAAAATATCTACAATCCCAATACATATACACCTGAAGTTGTGTTTTATTCAAAATTCTTAGTCAAGTGTGGATTGGGAAGGAGGTTTGTTACTCTCTTCTGTCTGTAATATCAAGGTGTTATATTTGGTGTTATGAAATACTTCAGTGGGTTTCAGTTATTATATTTGAGTTTCTGTCAATTAAGTGTCCCATGGAAGGTCAATACTATTCTATGAATTTCCAAGTGTGCTCTAATATAAGTGATTTAGCTTTATTAATATGACTACTAACAATAAATAGTTTGTCATCCTTAATCTGGTACATTTCCGTATGCATTGATTACTAGTGGAAGAAAACAACAACCAAAATGATCTAGCAATACAGTATGGATAGAGCATGTCACAAAATGCCCTATATCTTGTCAGAAACGGAGCAAAATGACTCGGTCACGAAACACCCATATATATCTGTGTCGGATTACTGTTATGTCACATGACTTTGCGTGTCGCATGATTTTGCACACCCATGCTTCTGTCATCCCATGTTAACACATTAAAACATTTCAAAGCTGTTGCTTCTTAATAAACCTTTTTTAAATAAAATGTTTGTATAACTTTTATATAAAATAAATTATTGTTGTCCAAAAATTGTACAAGTATTTTACCTGATTTTCAGGGTGCACCCTGGACTCAGAAAATTATAAGTCATGAAATTAGCGAACCAAAATATTTTAGTCAATTGAAATATTTATTAGCAAGGTCAACGGATATATTGACACCAATCATGGTTTTAATTTTACATAAAAAACGCATAAATTGCATACTTGAGAGTAGCACAGACGCGCTAGCATAAAGTTTGTCTCCTGTAAAATTTTAGTGTAAACCCAACCTCTTTGCATTCAGCTTGTTTGTTGACTTTTTTAATTTTCATTGTCGGAGTTAATCAGTCTATCAATGGATTATTTGTTTTAAGGATAACGTGGTCACAATTTAGTGTTTTCGAGATACATTAGTTCATTTGAATTCATCTGTGGGGCCCACAGCATTTGAGACCAGACAACAGGGGATGCTTACTCCTCCATTGCATCTGATCTCATCTCTGTATTTTCAGAAGTCAGTTCATGTCCGTTTTTCACCTGATTTGTACATTGTCCTGAGAACCTTGTTATAGATTCAATACTTGGTATAGTTTTGTGAGTTTTATATTGGTAAACAGGTGTAGTTCCACACATTGAAATATGTGTAGTGAATTATGTAGACTATTGTATAACAATTTTAAATACATGTACATACATAGTTTCATTTTATGTTATGAGCCTCAACCCACCTTACCACCTTTCTGAACAAAAATCTAGATCTGCCACATAAGAGAGAACAAATATAATTGTATTTAATATCTTCTAATAAGCTACCGGTATATACATTGTTTACAGCAGTGTTATACAGCTATAGTTAACTTCGACATATAGGGTAACATAAGCCCATCCACCTTAAAAAAAATCTGGGACAGGATTGGGTAAAAAATTAAATTGTTAGGATAGTAACTGCAACAAAAAATATCTGATCCCATCGCCACCCCCATAAAAATCAAATGGCTGCTCCCTAACGAAATTTCACTTGAGTCAAAATATAAATTCTATTTTTTTTTTTTGCAACAGAACAAATATTTAAATTTTAAATCAAATAAAATGTATAATAAATAAAGTAACATATTCAAATTCTCAAAAGTAAATAGCATAATTACTGAATTTAAAAATTTGGAATTTATTTTTTTTCTTTTAATAAATGTGGTTTTATATAAAATATATGGTGAAAATGATTCTCATATTTCTGAGAAAAATCGTCCATTTTAATGACAAACATTACAACTTTAAAGTAGCAAACAAATAAATAAAAAAAATTTACAACAATAAATGATATCAATATATTATGAAATTTTACTCAAGTTGAAACCCAAGGCAAATTCTGATTAATATTTTTACTCTAGGTCTAGAGTCTTATTATTTATATACTGCAAATCTAAGAACACAAATATTTATACTACAAATCAATTTAAAATAATAATAAATAAAGTAACATATTCAAATTATGAAAAGTAAAAAGACTGTAGCATAATTACTGAATTTAAAAATTTCTGTTGTACTGTTACAAGTGTTGAAGAGTTCACCTTCTAGAGCCTCACTGTACAATCACCAATATTTACACACTGCACATTCATATTTGCTTTTTACACCTTTATTTTAGGTATTTATCAATTATTTTAATGTTTATACAATTAGTAGAATAAAACTAAAGATAAATGTATACTTAACAGATAACATAAGTGTCCCACTGTCCATCTTCAATCAAATTATTTACAATTTACATTCATCAACAAACAATGAAATCCAAGATGGCGGACATCGCGAGTAGAATCGACAGAGACGCTGATAAAATGTCGTTACTCTGACGTTAATGTCGGTAAATAAACAATAAAAATATCAACAAAACATTTGTCGTGTGTCACAGAAGTGAGATGTGTGTAGATATGTGTAGTATATAATGTGTAACATGTGTTATAAGAGTGTGTTGTGTAGATGTTTACTCTAAGTATTTGGCTACAATCAGTTTCCCTGTCCATGTCCCGATCCACAGAACGTCGTCCTCACCCACAGACACACCCCCTACCCCTGATCCCTGTATGTGATAAGTACGTTTACACGTGCCCTCCCCACTTAACACATGTATGTACTCGTCACCTGTAGAAATGATCAAGTGTCCGTGTCTGTCCCCCACTACAGTCCATATGTCAATCTGTAACTCTGTCGTCGTCCGGTCAATGTGTCTGACCAGTTGACCACTGCCGTCTACAAACACAAGTCTACCACCCTCCCTCCCCTCGCCGTCCAATACACAGAATGTGTCACGTGAGACAGCGTGTATACCATACAGTTTTGTAGATGTAAAGAAGTGGGAATTAAGTTCCGAAATCTTCTTACCTCGTGCGGAGAACGTGACGACTTTATCTTTAGTATCATCAGTCATTTCGACACACACAAACACGTCATCTTGTCGTGTTATAACTAAACCTCTAACACGCTCCACACCACGTGCAGATATGTCGGTAAACTTACGTACTTGACCTGTCTTGTTTACACGTGAGATGACTGTTGTATCACCTGACACAAGTAGCTCCCCTGTTGTAGTCAGCGCTGTGTAGAGTGTACGATGTGACAAGTCAACACTCAGCAGCTGATCACCGCGTTGATTGTAAAGTTTTACTGTAGGCGGCCACAAACCAACCCAACACGTGCTGCCGTCTGATGTACAACTGTTAACATAGTCACCTACTGACAGCTGGCGGACAACGGATATCTCATGTCTCAGTGACGGAGATGGATCCGCGGGTGTGGAATGATGTAAACTAGGGGCCGGGGAGGGAGATTCAGTGTCTGGAAGATCCTTGCTAGTGTCAGGGGGATCTATACGGGTGTCAATTGTGAACGTCGTGTTATCGGTATTTTGTAATGAACCCAGTGGATTAATACCCTGGTCCCACAGAGATGATGGCGAAAATATAGAGGGGTTTGGAAGGTCAAAGGTTGTATTGATCGACGTGGAATTTAATTCGGTGTTGCCTTTATTTACTAACTGTAAAATTCCTGCGTCTGGGACTAAATCTAATTGTGTTGTTATTGAAGTTGTTATGTCATCAATCGATGTTCTGAGGTCCTGAAGGGTTTGTATTTGAGAGCGTAATGTCTTATGAGCAGACTCCTGTTGAGATTTTAATTTCTTAATTAAATCTGTTTTTTTAATATCCAATTCTTTATGTTTTTTTTCAGTCTCTGTTTTGACTGTAGTTATTTGACTGTCGATAATTTTATCAAAATTTGTCAAATGTTTGTTGATACTCTCTACTTTTTTGTCAATTTCAGGTAAATGTTGTCTTTGTTTATCTACCGTTTTTAAAAAAGGGATTTTTAACATCTCAGCGTGTTTGTCGATATCTATAAAATTACATTTCGTATGGCTTTCCCCTAGACACTTATAACAAATATTTATCTGACAACTCTTACAATGATATGAAAATTTTAAGTCGTGAATTTTACATTTGGTTTCTATATGTTTGATAATTCGACCCTCAAATACCGACATCATTTTGTGATCTGTATAAAATTTGTCATGATATTGCTTACACTTTTCACACATATTTTTTACGCATTCTGTGCAGTACGACTTTACGTCCGTCTCGGTATTACACACGTCACATTGCACTTTTATCAGGTATTGTGCGTATCCTACAGTCTTCTGCTCTGATACTGATGATGCAGCCATGGTTGTTTCCGTAATATGATTCGCCGTGTGTTTTCTCTTGAAATAAAAATCAGTAGCCTGAAATTATAGAATATGTACATCATTACAATATGTTTCAATTTATAAACACTTACATCGTAACACATTAACCCAAGCTAATTTTTGTGAGAATGTTTGCCAGTTTCCCCGCGGAATGACTCTCTTCCTGGGTACATTGTAACTGGGAACTCGTCCCCACACCATATAACTGACAAATTGTTGAGTGTAAAACATCATCTAGAATTTAGTAAAAAATCGAAACACAATCAAACGAAATGGACTTGGTAAAGAAAAGGATCCGTGTTCGAATCCTGATTGGGATAAGATTCGGTTTACAAGTGACAGCTCCTTCGCTAAGCAATGGAAGTCGCATGTCTTCCTGATGGGAATTGAACAAAACTACAAGTCAGTCAGGACTGGCGTTAAGTGTTGCACCTGTATTCCATTTATATGATAGGTCCAGTTATATAAATAACAGAGGGAATACTTATAAATTGTGTAGATACATATATATCATTAGCATCATCATCATCACCATTATCATCGTCATCATAAACAGCAACAATTGTATGCATATACGTTTGGCTCAACTGTCAAATGGAAGTGATAATTTCAGTTATGTTATAATTAGATAATTGATCATTGATTGACGACAATAATATTTTTGCAAAAAATAAATGACATTTTCAGAAGATCTTTATACTAACAAGATGCCCATGGGACACATCGCTCAACTCTGAACTCTGTTGGTTTCTTAAAATATGGGAATCTCATATTACAAATTATTTTAAAACTTCTTGGAAGTGGAGGTGACCTAAAATGAATGAAAATGACATGGTCTGACAAGGCTAAAAGAAAAGAAAAAAAAAAGATTCAGAAATTAATTTTCATATTTCTATGAAAAAGCTAGTACCATGTATCTATGTAGGTTACCAGGCTACGATTCAGTTAGTTTTTCAATCCATGCAGCAGTTCTGAAAAAAGAGAGGTACCCCTGGGACTTATTTGGTCCCACCCTGGTTCCAACCCAAGCCGATCGGACCGAAAAAACATACTTCATAGAGGATTTGGATATTTACTTCCTGTAAAATTTCGTCAACATTCCTTCAGCATTTTCGGAGAAGATGTTGAAAATGTGAAAAAAGTAACGGACAGACAAATGGACGGACGATGGACCGTGAAGAGGTGACCAGAAAAGTTCTCACGAACTTCTCAGGTGTAACAAACGTGTTAAGCTCAATATGTGGCATTAGCACCTGACATTATTTAAGTTAGTCTCAAAATCATGTGAACTTGTGGAAGTTATCGATATAAGGACAAAATGACCGTTCCGTTATATAAGTCTTTTATATAATTGTAAAACCCTTTTACAATAAATGAATGGTTGAAAAAAAAAAAAATCAGAAAACAAGATTTACAATTTACATTATCGCGTCATGCATATATTTATATCAATTTATAATAGTTTAATGTTACCGCTTTTTTATAAACTAGCTATATAGTTGTCTTGAGTAATTATCCTGTTTGTTTGTTGTTTGTTTATCGTTGTTTTAACGTCCCACTCAAGAATCTTTCACTCATATGGAGACGTCACCAAATGCCGGTGAAGCCGGACTTCAAATTTTGGCCCATGCTCGGCACTTATGTTGAGCAGTGGGGGTTCTTTAACGTGCCGACACCTACTGTGACATGGGACCTCAGTCCGAAGGACGGGGAACCAACCTGCCGCCGGCTGGACTCGAGTACGCTACCGACTGATAAAAACCCCGGGAAATCTAAAAGTTAATAATGTTGCTGCACTTATTTGGTGTTTATCCTGTCAAGTATTAAGAATATAAAATAAATCTTATATTTGTGGATCCTGAGTGGTGGTGTTTTGGCTGATACAATCCCTTTGAATTTGGTAATTTTATAAGAAGAAGTGAATACGCGATATTATTGAAATAGATCTGAAATTCCATTTAAAATGGGAATAAATTAGCGATTTTTCCACAGAGAATAATTTAGTTTAAATATTAGTGTCTAGAAACGAGAAAATGACCGATCACATTATATAGCTTTTGATATTCCGTATCCCCTCCTCCTTGCATTGCTGTTACAAATATTAATATTTGCTGAATCCGATAGGGTGCGTAGTATTCCGACAGCCCATTTTCGCGACATCCCATTAAGCCGACAGTCCGTTATTCCGACAATATAATATATTGGTTATTTCATGCCCGTCATGCGCAGGATAAAATGTCTGACACAGATTTTAATAACACAAGAATTATTGTTTACTGATGACTAAGTTCTAAGCACATGGGAAAAGTACCCGAGGAAATTACTTTACTATTCTATGAATCATGAATATCCCGACACAAAAGTAAAATTGACCCATATCTGCAGAAAAGATTAATGATAATTTTGATAATTATAATACAAGGATTACATCTTAAATCCCTGTAAGATGGTTTACCACGCGCAATGGCGATCTTACTTACAATATGTTCCTTAAAGGTTCCTCGAAAACAACTACACGCCAATTTTCAGCCCTATTATAAAAACTACTGAAAAAGGGACATATTGAATTCCTACATGAACTGTAAACATTGCATTAGGGGGCATCTGCATAAAAATCTCTGTACTTTTCAGGCGCTCTAACTTTCTTTATTCTCGAAACCAAAATTAAAATCCCCCAAAACTCGCAAAATTAACACGTTCCCTGTTAAAAGCATATTAGCGAAAATATAAGTCTCGCTAAAATATTGGTTGTCGGAGAAATTGGCTGTCGGAATAATGGGGTGTCGGTATAAAGACCTTATCCCACAAGTTCAAACAGAAGCATTTCCTGATTTTAGGTCTGAAATCTGGAATGAGGCCACGCAGGACTTTGGAAACTGACATTTTAAAAGTGTTCCCCAACCAGAGCAAACCTGTGGTCGTGTTTGGAAGCTAAACAAGGTTTCGGCGGTACTCTAAAATGCATTATAACAAAATGCATAAAAATGGTCTGCATGGTTGGGATAAAAGATTGGAGCTTCCTATATTACGCTAAAACAATTTATCTTTTGTATATTTAATTTTCTATTTACCACTTTTTCAAGTTTGTTCATTCTAGACCTAGCCACCTAGTAAATTAAAAAGGTCAAAGGTCACCACATTTACCTGTTAGTGCTTGAAATTCAATTACCTTTTTAGGGTGTATCATGAATTTAAAGCACACAGAATTTATGTTATAACTGGACATTTTGTACACATTGTTTTTAGATAATTTTGAAAAGTATAGCTAATGAGAAGAAAAATAAAAAAATTCAGAAATTAGTTCGAGTACAAACACAAATCAATATTAATGTGAATGAGAGCAAATTAGCAATGTGTTTCCCTGTCTGTCACACCCAAAAGCTGAACTGGTCTTGAGGCACCAGTAGCTTACTTGGAACAGTAGCTGGCTATTGCACGGTTTCTGTAATTGAGATAGCGATTTTTTAAGATTCTATTTGATAATTCACCTGAATATGGACATTTCTCTCAAACAGAAGAACTAAATGTAGAATCTACATGTCTCATTTCTATTATTTAGTTAAGTTTGAATAGCCTAATCAATCTTGACCGACTTGCGGAAATTACACTTCGTGCCAATGACAACATCTATGACGGACCCTTTTATTTCTACGTGTTAAATTAATACCGTCTAACAAAGTACAGTGCGCTGTGCGGCACAGCCAGACACCCAAAAATAATGTCCCCTCCCCAAACTAGATATAGAATCTAAACAGGGCCACAGTGTCAGACAACCAACAATAATGTCCCCCCCCAAATCAGATATAGAATCTACACAGGGCGGCACAGTGTCAGACACCCAACAATAATGTCCCCTCCCCAAATCAGATATAGAATCTACACAGGGCGGCAGTGTCAGACACCCAACAATAATGTCCCCTCCCCAAATCAGATATAGAATCTAAACAGGGCCACGGTGTCAGACACCCAACAATAATGTCCCCTCCCCAAATCAGATATAGAATCTACACAGGGCGGCACAGTCAGACACCCAACAATAATGTCCCCTCCCCAAATCAGATATAGAATCTAGATTCCATATGCTGTCAATCAAACTTAAAATTAGGTCAGATGTCTGTGTTTTATGCATTAAATCAACGGAGTCGGACTGACTTTGACCCTCCCCGTCCTCTCTGAACACCCGAAGATTTAAAAAAAACTTTTTACAAAAATACTCTTTTGGTAAAATTGAATACATCGGCTGCATATGCAATTATTTCAAATGTAGGTAAATCCGTAAATAAATAAATAATTTGAATGCTTTGTTAATGGCGAGGGGCATGTAGTGACATTCATCTCGGACAGGAGAAAGTGATGGGAATTGCTTATAATTGCCTATATTTCAGGTTCATACTTGGATTTGTGGCCTTGATTATACATGGAATATAAAACTGCAATATAGATTATAAATCTGATCTATAACATGAGTTTGTGTAACTTTTTACCACTTGACCTTTGGCTTTGTCAACAAGATTTGTCGTCTGCCATGTTTTCAGTTATAATGTTATAAGAGTTATCTCCCTTTATACGTGCATGAGGCTCTGGATGAGAGGGTAACGTAGCACGTAAATGATCTTAACTGCATGCAGAGAATGATCGATGAACAGAACTACCAATTATATGATCAATAGTATGAAACAATGGACGATTTTTGAGATACTAATTTTCACTAATACTATTGAATTTAAAAGATTAAAAGGACACTGGACCTATATCTCGAATAATGAGACACTGACCTACATTAATTGCAATAGACTCTAATAAGTAAAACCATATAGATCTAGATCTACTTGATACTTTTTATTTTCATATTTATTGTTGTTCTATTTTCTGTCACACCAGCGACCTCCATATTGACCTTAAATACATTCTGACAAGCGTCCAATGGTTATATATGACAATAAATTCACTTTGACATACATACATGTAGTTTATATTATTGCTGTTTTACAATAAATTCAATTCATTTTATGTAAAGTACCAAGAAGACATCGGTTTTAAATATAACTGTGTATTTAATACGCTGAATATAATTCGAATGAGCCGTTACTTCTACCTCGTGTGGCGATTAGTTTCCATTGGAATGGTTTAGAAACATTGTTAAAGTCTTTGGTATTGCATAGTACCGATAATCGAGTCGATCGCTCTTCGACTAGACCACTGCCAGCGTTAATGGTAAACAAAAACCGAGGTCCCGTATTAGAGTAGGTGCCGGCACGTTAACGAACCATCACTGCTCAAAGACCGGAAGTGCCGAGCATAAGCCAAAATCTTAAACCATTCACCGGCATTTGGTGAAAGAGAAAGATCCTTAAGTAGGACACAATAGCAACAACAACAACAACAACACAACAACAGTAGCCTTAACTGCATTCTAGTTCCATTATGACTATCATCTGTCTTTGATACCCTAATCTTTATATATATTAATTCTAGGGAAAATATTTTAAGTCCCTGGCGCGAATGAATTAAATAATACCTAGTATTTCGGTACCAGCTGATAATCCTATACTAAAGTAATATTTGGCACTGATAACACCATTTAAATTCTAAATTTTTCAAAAGCTAAGATAGACATCTTTTTACAGTGGTTAATCTCAGACGGATTTGGCTATGCATTCTTTTATACCACTTTTCCTTTAGAAAACCTTTTTTTTGTAAAATTGGAGCTCAACTGATGAAGTCTAATTTGACAGAAACGATCGTCTTGAGCATTATAACTTTGGTATTAAATTTATAATATATAATACAGCGCATGTCTGAAAAAATCTATCTATACCGTTTGGATAAAATCTATCAAAGTCGTTTTGATAACAAAGATAGAATACTGGCATCATAAATCAAAGTACTGAAAGTACTCATATGAGTTGATGGAAATCGTAAGTTTTAATGAGGTATCATACACTCAGTATATACTGAAAAAATATACATTGTGTACACGTGTTTGAAATATGGTTAATTTCAATAAAGAGTAACACTGTAATGCTGTGAATTTAATGTCACAATAAATTCTCAGCCTTTTCACTGAGAAAATGCAGGTTATTTCAAGAGTATCCCAATTAGCAAAAATCTGCGAGAATCACCCAGTTTATTTCAAATAGGAAGAACACTGACAATGAATACATCACATTTTCTTCACCTTTTTATAGGTCAAATTATAAATTACTTTTTAATTCGGTAAAATTAGGTTTAATAAAAAAGTAACTTAAAATCGGGGAAGACATGTAGCCTAACGTGAGTACCAATGATTTATTTATCATGCAACAAACTACATAGATCAGCGACATGATTATAAAATCTTGTGCTTTTAAACATCATTTCATTGATATTAAATTTCTATTTTTATTTCTATTTCTCAGAGCAGTATTATACCCTTACGCTATACTTCCCATCAATAGCATTACATCTCTAGGTCAACACGTGTGCATGTAAACATTTTCCTAACTTCAAAGACTGACTCAATGTTTCTGATCAGTTAAGATCACGTGAATGAGGAGTGATGCAACTTCTCTGTGAATCTTGCCAATACGCAGTAAGGGAAACTTGATCACAACTCATTTGCATATTAATCGTGCGCAAGAATTGTTTACAGTCCAGCCAATCGCTTTTAATGTCAATTCTATCACAAGAGTGTAATGGTAAAAAATAATTGAAAAGTAACATTCGAAAGCAAAACTATAATATATTAAAATTCATCAAGGTTGTCGAAGTGACCTTTAATAGTATATATAAGAACAAGCCTTGTTAACCTATATTTCTCAGCGAATTGTTACTATTTTTTCGCATTTAAAAAAACACCAATATATGAATAAAAGTGTTATTTGGAAATTTCAATCTTGCAGTTGCTTAAATGCACACACATGTGTAATTTTCCGTCAGTATAATGTGTTATTAATCGCATACTGTAAATGTGCTTTGACTTGTTAACAATAAACAACTTAGCATAAAATTACTGAGTTGATGTTCCATCAACTCGTAAAAATAAAATATGAATAGTTGAAATAGATTATAAGCAACAGAAATATAAGCCAAATAAATCGACGAAAAACATTCACCATAAAGAATAAAAATAATAAACAAAGATAAGAACCACCCCTTTACTAAAATCAATATCATCATTTTCAGTCAATGATCAGTTTTTATGATAAAAAGCTGGATATGACAAGTGATATGACATGGAAATAAATTAAAATATACAGCTTTACCCAGGAAGACTTGGTATCACCATTTTGAAATTTGCTTCACAAAAATACAAAAGTGAATTATAGTTACTAGGACCAATTTTTCTAACGAAAGACTAAACTAAGTTATAGTTATTATGACAAATTTCTCCAACAAAATACTGACTTAAACTATAGTGACTATGACAAATTTTCCTAGCAAGAATACTATAGTAAACTACAGTTACTATGACAAATTTTCCTAGCAAGAATACTAAAGTAAACTATAGTTACTATGACAAATTTTCCTAGCAAGAATACTAAAGTAAACTACAGTTACTATGACAAATTTTCCTAGCAAGAATAATAAAGTAAACTACAGTTACTATGACAAATTTTCCTAGCAAGAATACTAAAGTAAACTATAGTGACTATGACAAATTTTCCTGATTACTGAAGTAAACTATAGTGACTATGACAAATTTTCCTGATTACTGAAGTAAACTATAGTGACTATGACAAATTTTCCTGATTACTGAAGTAAACTATAGTGACTTTGACAAATTTTCCTAACAAAATACTAACGTAAACTATAGTTACTATGACAAATTTTCCTAGCAAGAATACTAAAGTAAACTACAGTTACTATGACAAATTTCCTTAAAAATACAAAAGTAAACTATAGTCACTATGGTAAATCAAAGTTTATTTTATAGTTAGTATAAGTTGTTACGCCAATAAATCAAAGTCGTTACTGTAATATATTAAGTTTTGTTATGGCAAACATATTTAACTGCAGAAATTAACTAGAGAAACTTTAATTAATGACTGCTGTTGACACACGTGGTAAACTAAAGACAATGTAGGTAAATATTTGAAAAAAAACATGAGTAACTAGAAACACTGTAGTTAGTTAGTTCTGTTAACACACATGAATAACTAACTAGAGAAACAGTAGTTAATATTTTCTGTTAACACACATGAATAACTAACTACAGAAACAGTAGTTAATATTTTCTGTTAACACACATGAATAACTAACTAGAGAAACAGTACTTAATCTGTTCTGTTAACACACATGAATAGCTAACTACAGAAACATTAGTCAATATATAAGTAGTTAAATAGTTCCATTGACACATATGGTTAACTAGAGAAACAGTAGTTAAATAATTCTGTGAACACACATACTTCACTACCTAGAAAAACTAGTTAATCAGTTCTTTTGACACACATGGTTAACTAGAGAATCTTTAGTTAATCAGTTATGTTGACGCACATGGTTAACTAGAGAAACTGTAGTTAATCAGTTCTGTTGACACACATGTACATCTAGATTAACAGTAGTTTATCTGCTGAATTGTCTCTTGGTTAAGTTTGGCGTAAGAGACAAATGATGTAATATACATGTATAAAACATTTACATCTATATTGGTATTAAAGTGAAATTCAAGTAAAGTCATGTATATCATTTGGAATAGTACTACAGTTTTTCTTAATCATTGTTTTGTATATGGCGGATATCAAAACTCAGAACTTACCCAGAAGGTCAAATTTCGTGAAAGTTGTCGTAGCCGATCTTGTTTTAGATGTAGGATGTTGGTACACTGGTACTTGTTCTCCGTTTCTAGACCTATAAATGTAATACCGTGATTATTAAATGTTGGTATGTATTTTGATTGATACATCTGTATATATATTTTTTTCAAAATATAAAATAGAAAACAAAAGGAATTTGATTTTGAGTTTTCAGTTAGTTATACGATATTGTATATTATTAAATACTCACGAAATAAAACTCAGTATGTTGCTGATCTGTAATCGGATATATTCATAAACTGTACTCAAATTCAATGCTCAGATTTAGATGTTCTCTCTTGGGCTGTCTGGTGACGAATAGCTGTTACAGTCGATATATCTATACTTTAAACTACCCGGAGAGATATTAAGATAAAATCACGTGTTAAAATTGTACTCTACATATAAGTCATGTGACAATTATGTGGCGAGTCTTTCAGAAATGCTGACGTGTTTTGGTGAACATACAGTAAGATAACTGTGGTACAGCCGACACTGATGATTACTGTACAGTATGTGCATTAGATACAGTGCACCCTACTTAGATAAAATCACAGGACAGTCTTGTGTTGTATTGTTTATTGTCCTCCAGAAATATTGAAGTGTTTTGGTGAACATGCACTAAAATAATGATGATACAACCGACATAGATCATTACAGTTAGATATTCTATGTGAAAATGTATTATATACATGTACATGTTTTCACCTTTGATTATGAATTTACTGTTTGAACAGAGTATTTAAGGTGTCCTTTTCAAGCTAGGAACTTTAAAATTAAATTTTGTTTAAGATATCGCATAATTTGTGACTGTGTATTGATTTCTTTTGTGATTCTTTGATTCACGTCCATTTATTCATTTCATTTCCATGACTTTTATACCGGCTTCTTGACAAAAAATTAGTTATATCAGGTGATTAAGTGAAGTGATCTAAAACCGTACCTGAAGTCTAAAATTAGTATATCTAGTTATTGTAGTAATTATAAGAAAACGAAATATGATATGACATATGTGATGAGGTCTATCACAATGGGAATTGTATACGCTTCCATTTTCCGATGCTGGAAGATAAACATGGTTTCTATATGTATAAGTGTATATAAAATTTGATATCACAATGTATATGTATACATTTTTATCATGATAATATCACATTACTATGTTTACAGATTTCAAGATCAACAGTATATATTTCAGATCCATTTATTGTACATGGATTCATCTTTTTCCATTTAAATTCAAAATATGGTCGGATATTAGTTTTGATTTCCCTGTTAGCAGGATCATATCAAAGTAGATTCTAATATGTTAATCACATGTTCTCAACAGACCGAAATCTGATTGATACTTTTATATTCAAGACAAGTGCACGTGTATTGAATAAAACAGAATTTATTATCTTTTGTTTGTAATCCAACATCACTTGTGTCATTGATGGTTAACGCTCCATGATTTATTTCTGTTTCCGATTTTATACCGCGTTCCTGACGAGGAAATAGCCATACCATGTGATTTTATACCGGCTTCTGGTGAGGATATCGTTATATCACATGACTTCAAGGTGATCTAAAATCAAACCTGCACCTTGTGGGAAGGACGCTCTAACATTTTGCGACAGACCTATTTTGCAGCTATATTTAGATTAAAGAATGCAAAGTGTAAAATAATAAAAGTTATAAAATAAAATAAAACAATAAATATATCATGTTTTCATTGTTTAGTTTATTTACTATAGGGGTTTTAGCAAACGTTCATGATCTCACATTTTGGTACAACCCTTGGTAAATCAAAAAGTGAGAATATGATCATTACAAAACATGAATTATTATACGTTTTGCCGTTTATGGTAAAATGAAAATTATACATGACTACATATTTGTCACGAACAAAAACATTAGTTTTCAATTAAATCCAGAAAATTAAAATTGTTTAAATTCTTTAGGAAGGAAGATAGAATAAATTACTCTGGACTTAAAACTAAAACTTTTCTTCGTGACACTTTTTCTGTTCTGTCACAATGAAATATACATGTGTACTAAATAAGATAGAATTGTATATCTATTTAACTGATGATGAATACTTAAAAATCAGACTTGTGTATATCACGATCCATGATAGAGACAGTAAACGTTATAAAATGGTGAAGAATGTTCTTCTCGTGAAGAGAATTTGTGTGCAAGACTTCAGTATTATATATTTTGCTAAATTTCATGTTTAATCTGTGACGAATATATCATATATAAATCATGTTTAATAAGGGACGAATATATCACAAAAATCTGATGTTTAATCAGGCACGAATATTTCACCAAAAACTGATGTTTAATCATGGACGATTGTATCACATAAATCCTATATTTAATCTGGGACGAATGTAACATATAAAAATCTTATGTTTAATGTTGCTTCGTATCATATACGGTACAATAAAAATAATTGTTATGCAAGTTATCACGTGGACATTGGATCTTCACTTCTGGTTTATTCATATGACCGTCGTAAAGTGTTAAAGCAGCAGAGGTCTTTAAATTGACATAAAAATATATCGACGACGTTTTCGCAATAAATAATGACAATTTTACATGCATATATCAATGCAACATATCCTCACGAAGTAGAAATTAA
>BROG01001569.1:0-42519 GCA_030159075.1 Atrina japonica | reverse complement strand
GTGTGTGTGTGTGTGTTATAAACACGTTTTGTCATTTACACGTCGTACCAGATTCAAATCTGGGCTGCGACAAACCTAAGTCGTTAACACAGGTAGCAACTATTCCTTCGCCAAACGCTCCTCATTTGAAGCGAACATTGTGTTCGGATGGGACCAAGACCCTGTGTCACAGATGGTGTGGCCCGATAAAGAAATCTCACTGCTCAATGGCTCTAAGTTCTTGGCATAGGCCAAAATTTGTATCCCTACACCAGCATTCGATGACGTCTCCATGTAAGTGAAAGATTTATGAATGACGTGTAAAACAGCAATACAACCTACCAATCATTTACACGTACACATGCATTAACAGATGATAGAATTTTGAAATTGGAGGCAGTGCAAATTAAAAGAAAAACTACACCGGAAGAGGGGAGTTTAAAATATACCAATCTGAAATTTATATCGACTGGGAAACACGGAGTTCATAGCAGAAAAAGTTTTTTCCTTTAACTGATATACCAAATTGAAGTTTACTTCTTTCCCGTCAGACCTTATTTACTAAGTCTTCCGGGGGAACAGTTTATCGGGAGTGTTGTTAACCCTTTCCATAAATGGCTGTTTTCAATAAAATGTCTAACCATCTAGCATATATGTCATGTAAATCTTGTAAATGTTAATACATATGCAAGACTACCTATAGGTCAACTTTGTATGTAAATTACTATGTCTATGATGAGCAGCCATGAATCCAACTTCGATGGAGAATAGGTGGTCTTTATTATTACGGAGGTGGGGTCTTCTTAGGGTGTTTTGTAGTTGTAGACATGTGTTCCATTTTGAAAAAATGAATACGCACTAGGGATGCGCAAGCGAAAAAACTCTCTTCCCAACTTAAATCTTTTATGATAATCGTGAAACCATAATTTACAAATTTCGAATTGAAGCCGTCTCTAGCTAATCGACTTTGGGGTCATCGTCACTATGTATGTTTTACACATCCAAAACGTTTGTATGAAAAACTATTTGTATATATTTCTTGCATTCATTTATTCATATCTATTTTGTAATTGAAGACAGTAGTTTTATTCTGTAGTTAATTGAATAGTAAATATGCAAATTTTTGGTTTGTTCGAGAACTGTTATCTGATTTACTGTAATAATATATTTTGTATGTTTGCTGTTTCATACATTGTAACTTGGAAATAACCAATACTTTACTGGTGTTTGGAATCTTCTCTTTAATACTCTATTAGTTTAATAGCGTTTTAAAATACTATTAACTTCCAATGACCATGCAGAACAAACTGATTATATTTCAAGTGTTTCTACAGTAATGGTATAAATAGCACTCATTGGAACAGATATTTATTAAAATTATATATCGGGTCATTCGTCAGAGTTGTCGTTCTTTGTAAATATAAAGACCTTTGTCAATAGGGAACTTACAAGTTAATCCGGATTGCCGTTATAATCCTGCGTTTGTTATCGCCAGTTACGTGATTCTAGAAAAATGTTGCATATGTTATTTCGGGATATATATATATATCAATCATTGATTATAAACTGATCACATTTGCTAGCAAATGTCAATAAATGGTGATGCCGCTGTAAAATATTTTGAACACGTACTATAGATATGACGTATCAATGAGGGATTTTCATGAGCTATATAAAAACGCCGTATCGAAGTTAAACATATGGCTCCGCACAGACTTGTTCTGTCTCAACTAAAAAGCAGACGAAATCATGTTTAGTTGGAGTGTGTTTAAGTGCTCGAAAGGCAGTGGAAATGTTTAATGTATCCACTATCAACGTGAACAGTTCGAAAGTTTTTGAAAACAATCTGTGACAATGGAGATACAGTACAGAAAATGAACATCGAATTGGGCGAACTTCGAAGCGAGTTTGCTGTCTATGTCTGACTTTGGCATAATCTATGAGGCATATTTCTCATAAAGGGACCAGTGTAACTCTGCATGTTAAAGTAATATTAATTAAAGGAATTATATTTAAGATCTTAATGATTTTTATGACCAGTTGTGGCGAAGGATTTCAGACATTGCCCCTAGACCTTAATAGCGGATCGGGATCTGCCCCGAATATTATGTCTCTCTAAGTGTGAGCTCTCAATGGAAAAAGGAAGACCATCTTCATATTCTGTCGTAACCTACCAACTCACCAGGCCTGAATATTATAGAAAGTATATGAATGATACTTAAAATTAATCTACACAATAAATTACGCTTTTTCAGAAACTTCATATGCATAGTCGCAGTCAAATGATGTATTTCAATCAAAACCTGGTTTGTTTACATTTCACGAGCCGTATAGTAGACTTGTTCAGAACATCAGGTAGCCTAAAACTAGGGTCTGATGAAACTTAATTGGACAATGTAATAAATATAATATGTAGCACTCGTGTTAAATATGTATTCTCCTGTCTCACTCGATGTAATAAACATATTATTCAAAAATGATTGTCAATTATCCTCTATTTCTTTATACAAAATAAAATTAATGCGATAAAAATAAGAATATTTCCATTTTCTTCACATACAATACGAAGGCAAATATGAAAACCGGAAGAACATATGATGAACAAAATCGAAAAGGCTCGAATAAATGGAGGATCATAACGGTAATTTTGGGCCAACTCGTACGTTCCTTATTGTTCAACGGGGGTATAAATATCAAGTAATGAATATTCATTAGTTCTAATTCTTTATTTTTTACAAAGAGAGTAAACTTAAATGCTACAAATATTAATATGTCACATAAAAATACAATACAAAAATGCCACTAAAATACACAGTAAATATGTCATAGACTGTGGGTTGACAGCTGTAGACATATACGTAGCTCCTATACCTTCCAGGCTAATAACTCTGCTGTGTCTTGTTTTATCGGCAGATCTGAAAGATATCAACGTACAATCAAATCGGACCTTATGTATTTATTGCAATTATAAAGGTATTTTTGCAGTGTGTGTGTGTGTGTGTGTGTGTGTGTGTGTGTGTGTGTGTGTGTGTGTGTGTGTGTGTGTGTGTGTGAGATGAAGAATCTTTCCCGCGGTATATGAGATTCAGAATAAAGTGTATAACCACAATATGTACAAAAGGCAGGTGTAGATAAAAGTGAACTGTCTCAAAATAACAGAACAATGATATTTTTAACTTTTCTATATATTTTGTAAAAATTGCTTGCGAAACCCGGTTTGTAAATTATTCACTTGCGATAGATTAATTCAACTTTACTCATATGCATATCACATTTGACCCTGCCTTATTTTCACAAAATATACAGGGATATAATATTTTATGCCTATCTATAGCTCTTACCTGTTATTGTAAATCAAGTACAAGTAGTAAAAGTAAAAAAGATGGAAATGATTTTTGGGGGTAAACACAACTAATGTCCCTTTAAAGAATTTAGATTTTTGCATCCGACATTTTCATTGTCAAAGTCACATTATTGCGTGTGACACAATAGACTATTATCTAGAATGACTCGATTATTCTAACACGGGACGCTGGCTCTTTCCCAACCCCGTTTTGGATTCGCAATTGTTTTCCGTGTTGTTTTCATTTTTAATTTGTCGTTTTCTAATGGACTTTGAGTTTCAAATATCTATTGGTACTTTTTCATTATAATTTGAATAAATACATAATATAAAGAGAAGAAACTTTTTACGTACAAAGTGCGAATGTGAATTGTTGCCGATGAGGTAATTTTCGGATTTCCTTTTGCTGACTTCCAGGACTTCTTGTCATCTATACTAAACTGTACTTCTAGACCGGGAAACGCTGAATTCACCAGCAATTCTCCATTTTCAATCCTAAAACAAACAAGGTATACATTTTTTATCTCTGTAAGTGGAGAGCACATTTATGTATTGGGTACACTGTAAATCCCAATATATCGTAACATGGCTCTCAAGATTCAAATTTAGCCAGGATTCAATATATATAACCTTTATTTGTCCAGTTCAAACCTAGTTGTTAAATCATCTTTACCAATTGTGACGGGAATTTTGTCTAAATTTGACTGATCAACAGGAGATACCTTGTTCCCCGTGATACCTGATCACACATTCAAAATTTCTAGGGGTTAAAGTTTGTCCTATGTATACCATATTTGTAAAATGACTAAATGTCCCTTTGACTGACATTATGGTATCTATAATTTTGTGTTTTATTTACTAAGGTGCGATTTGTACTTTCCTACATGACCACTGGTTAAAACACGGACCCAAATTCCAACTCCATAATGCCGACATCTCAACAGATTCCGTCTGACAAGCAGATGTCAATCATTGTTAGATAATCGCTGTATACAGATTTATGGGCTTTGTTACTGTAAGCAGTTTAGTATGTATGTTTTATACATGAAATTTAGATTAAAAGGGATACTTCAGATATGTGTTAAAAACATGAAAATAACAATGAATATCTTTTTAAATTCTGTATTCTTTTTTAAACAAAGCGGTAATAAGCTGGGATAAGCTTTGCTCATTTTGGGAGAAATTGGAATTGCATGTTCATAAACAACGTAAACAGAGCCTTTAGTGTACCTCGAGTATACTGTGTCAAAGAATGCCGGGTACTACAAATACCTTTTAAAGTTTACTTTAATTCTTAGATATATATATTTAAGAGGAAATAGAACATTCTTCTCAAATAACATACATAACATCACATGATATATGGCCTGCTAGGACGCACTGTAATGAGCCAACTTACCTATGATTTTGCGAGCCGGCCTGGCTCAGTCGGTAGCGTGCTCGACTCTGGATCGTGAGGTCGTGAGTTCGAGTCCCGCTGGCGGCAGGTTGGTTTCCTGCCTTTCGGATGAGACAATAAAAACTGGAAGTCCCGTGTCACAGTAGGTGTCGGCACGTTAAAGAACCCTCACTGCTCAATGGCCGTAAGTGCCGAGCATAGGCCACAATTTGAAGCCCTTCACCGGCATTTGGTGACGTCTCCATATGAGTGAAATATTCTTGAGTGGGACGATAAACAACAATAAACAAACAAACAAACAAAACCTATGATTTTGCCAAGAGTCATCTATAACATACTCAATGTGTCATTTCATCATAGGAATCTAAAATGTTATAGACCAGTGGTTATTAGACGTTACCTCAACAGTTTCTACTGGTCATCATAAATGAAATAAAAGTTAACTGAATTATCTTGAGGATTATGGCACTCTTTCTAAAGTATCTCGTAAAAACGTAAGTAACCTAACACTCTAATACGCTGCATTGACGTTTAAAAATAAAAACTTTACTTTGCGCCCGGTACCGGTACCCGGTATCGGATCCCCTGTTTATCCAGTTCTAGTAACTCCCTGTATCCTAGATTGTTAGCAAATGAAACCCAATCCTGGAATATTGCTTGTTTTCTTCTACGTTTGTCTGGTATAGTTTCCCATGATGCTTTATGCCATGCTCTTTCCGCTAAAGCTAGAAGTCGCGGGAAAATCATAAAATCCAATTGTTCGTCGGTTCGTACCGTTTCACTCCACAGTTGCCCTTGTATACCTGAAAAAATGTTATTTTCCAAGAGTTTTGTTTTTTAGGACACCTGAGCAGAGCTCATTCCCCACCCCTTAATTTCAGAAGTTGAAGTCCCCACATCTAACCCATATATTTTCTTATTCCAAGACAAGTTGTATGGTGGTAATTTGGGGGGGGGTCTCTAGAGTCATTCCCTGTCCCCTTATTTCAGAAATCTTCATTTATCTAAAATATTGTTAAGAACCCTACCCCTAAATTATATATTTTCTTATTACATTTGACAAGACAAGTTATAGAGTGATATTTTTTGGTGGTCCCTGATTTTAAAGAGTACATAGTTGGCACAATGATTTATAAAGAACAACAAAAATGTGCATACTCAGGTGACCGTTAAGGCATATTGGCCTCTTGTTATCTTTTTGTTTTTACTGTTTACATGCCAAGGGTTTTTCACATATACGAAGCTTCAACTGAAATGTCTCAAACATGAATCTGTGCTCTAGAATGAAGCTAATTCACCAGGGCTTTATGTGTGACGTCTACTGCAACATGTAATCCATTATAAGAATTCCACTTCTTGTGCTTAACACTACCTGTTTAATGGTCCAGGAATTTTTACATCTTTGATTTGTGCTTAGTAATGTGAACTGTTTTAATGGTTCAGGTCTGGACCACGATCAACTCGACGACCTTGCGCTGGCAAGGCGACCACTGCCAAAAATTGTCTACTCAACAACTCAATTTAAAACCATTCTAGCAGTGGTGTATACATTCATCTAGGTAATTGAGTTATAAAGTATACATTAGTCTGTTGCTTTTGATAGTGTGAAATAAAATCGGAAACCAATAACTATGAAAATAAGATTTGGTTCCTGAACTTTTTAATTTTTAATACTTTGGTATCTGAGATTCAATTTTTTACATTACTACGTGACTATTGATTGAAGTTGATACCATCAAAGTGGGAGTTCTTTCAAAGTGAAGTTTGTTTTTAGGACACATTGTATCGACAGACAACGAACATTAAAATTATATGCATATCTTTACAGTAATGATTGATAATGATTAGTCAACGTTTTTGAAATTGTGAGCCGGCCTGGCTCAGTCGGTAGCTCGCTCGGCTCTTGATCGTGAGGTCGTGAGTTGGTGTCCAGCAAGCGGCAGGTCCTGTTCTTCGGATGAGCCAGTAAAAATCGAGGTCCCGTGTCACAGTATGTGTCGGCACGTTGAAGAACCCCCACTGTTCAATGGCCGAAAGTGCCGAGCATAGGTCAAAATTTGAAGCCCTTCACCGGCATCTTAGGAGTGAAAGATTATTGAGTGGGACGTTAAACAATACGTCAAAAGAACGCGCGTGAAGGTAGTAATGTATCGTTAATTCCAAAAACAATTTAAAGTACATAATTAAATCAGAAAGGTATTGACTATTTAGAAATTTTCAATTCTATGTAGACATACTTTCAAACATTGTTTAAGCTGATGAAAACATGATTACAATGTGTAATTTTTTCTACCTATAATGTTTTCTGGTTTCTCTAATCGTAAACATTCACCAACACATATTTCTTCAGGTTTCAATACATATCCATTATGTGAAATATCTGCATTGGCATATATGTCGTCTGGAATGTATCCGAAGGTTTTCCGGGTGTCCGTAAACCGTGTAGCCCAGTAATACCCTCGCTCTTCTGGGTCTGGTTCATACGGATGATCAAAGTAGAGATGTGTTGCATGGGACAAGATGACCTGCAAAATATAACACAATTAGTTTTACTCTTAACGACGATAAAATATTAAGCTAATTTGCTGTTTTTATATCTCATTTTTTTAATATATTTATTGTGTTTTGAAGAATTAAGCCCCCAACTTCAAGTCAATTGTTAAAGCATCATGTCCAGTTAGTAGTTACAGCGTCCCGTCCAGTCAGTAGTTACAGGGTCACTTCCAGCCATTAGTTAAAGCATAACGTCAAGTTGTTAAAGCGTCACGTCCAGTCAGTAGTTACAGCGTCCCGTCCAGTCAGTAGTTACAGGGTCAACTCCATTAAGTGGTTAGTGTAATGTTCAGTCAGTAGTTACAGGGTCACTTCCTGCCATTAGTTAAAGCATAACGTCCAGTCAGCAGTTATAGCGTCAACTCCATTAAGTGGTTAGTGTAAAGTTCAGTCAGTAGTTACAGTGGCATGTCCAGTCAGTGGTTACAGTGTGATGTCAGCGGCAACAGCGCCAAGCCCAGACGGTGGTTAAACCATCATATCCAGTAAGTGGTTACAGTATCACGTCTTTTCAGTGGTTAGTGTCACGTTCAGTGTTTAAAATATCACGTCCTGTCAGTCGTTACAATGTTCCGTCCAATCAGTGGTTACAGTGTCAGAAATTAATATCCCGTCCGGTCAGTAATTACAGGTCACATTCAGTCAGTAATTACAGTGTCACGTCAAGTCAATGTTTACAGTGTCACGTTCTGAGAGTGTTTACAATATCACGCCCTGTCAGGCATTAAAGTGTCCCGTCCAGTCAGTGTTTACAGTGTCATGTCCAGTCAGTGTTTACAATGTCACGTCCAGTTAGTGGTTCCAGCATCACATTCAGTAAACGGTATGGCGTCAACTCCAAGTTGTTAAAGTGTCAAATTAAGTCAGCTGTTACAGTGTCACGTACAGTCAGTGATTACCGTATCACGACCAATCAGTGGTAATAGTGTCACGTCCAAACCGTGGTTACAGTGTCAAGTCCTGTCAGTGGTTGCCGTGCCAGTAATTAATGTCCCGTCCGGTCAGTAAATACAGTGTCACATTTAGTCAGTGGTTACTGTGACATGTCGAGTCAGATGTTACGGTGTGATGTCAGTGTCAACAGCGTCATGCCCAGACAGTGGTTACACCATCACTTCCTGTAAGTGGTTACAGTATCACGTCTGGATCCGGCCTGGCCTGTCGTAAGTTCGAGTCCAGCCGGCGGCAGGTTGGTTTCCTGTCCTTCGGACGAAACAGTAAAAATCGAGGTCCTGTGTCACAATAGGTGTCGGCACTTTAAAGAACCCTCACTGCTCAGTGGCCGTAAGTGCCGAGCAAAAGCCAAAATGTGAAGCCCTTCACCGGCATTTAGTGACGTCTCCATATGAGTGAAAGATTCAAGAGTGGGACGTTAAACAACAACAAACATTGTCGCATAGATCATGACTGCACCATCTGACAGCGAGTGATTGAAATAAGGCTTCAACTATACGGTTCACTGCGTCGGCAAATAATTAGTCAGCATTCACGGTGTGGCGCATGAAGTTAAATTTCGAATTTAAGACCAAAATGTTTTTTCAAGCAGACAAATAACATATAAACCACTGAAATTAGAAATATATATCAAAAACACACAAATCCCCAAAACATAAAGGAAAAACAAAGCTATAAATACCTTGTACCCAGCATTTGCTAGTCTATATGCTCTGTCACCACCTCCAAATTCCCATATATTAGACCATGCATAGCCATATACCTCTCTATGAAAAAAAAAACAAGTCTACGTTATTCAGCAGAATATATACGTAATTTACTAGACCACTTTGTCAAAATGTCTGTCCTTCGGATGAGACAATAAAAACCGAGGTCCCGTATCACAGTAGGTGTCGGCACGTTAAAGAACCCTCACTGCTCAATGGCCATAAGTGCTGTGAATAGGTTAAATTTTGAAGTCCTTCACCGGTATTTAGTGACGTCTCCATATGATTGAAAGATTCTTTAGTGGGACGTTAAACAACAATAAACAAACAATAAACTTGTCAAAATGTCGAAGGGTTTTAGATTATCTGTATTCTTTTAAAATGACATTTGTTTGTTTTTTTTTCAAAAATGTATTTCCCTTTTACTACTTATAATGATATACAATAACAAAAGAGAAATATACACAGACATAAAAATGATTTCTTGAGAAACACAGTTTGACAACTATTCACTTCAAGTGATTAATACAACCTTATTATTTGAATATGCGTACCATAGTGGATCTGACCTTATTTTACAAACTATTTAGGAATGTTATACATTTATTGCCCTGGTTCGCCTTCGGGAAATATTACTTGCCTTGGGTAAACAAATCCTCATGTCTCCCTACAACCAGGGCAATAAAGGGGTTAAAGAGGCATTAGCTGTGTTTACAAAAACAAAATATTTGGATTTTACATAAATCCAGTACCTGGTATTTTGGTACAAGATGATAATCTTATACTAAAGTAATATTTCGCACTTATAGCACTGTTTAAAATTCTAACTTCTTCTAAAGCTAAGATAACCATTTGTTTACAGTGGTTATTCTTTGACAGATTTTGGCTATACGTTTAGACCTATGATTTGATCTTGTCTGATACCACTTTTTCTTTAGAGAATCTGCTTACAACTGAAGCTCCACTGCTGACGTCTAATTGACAGAAACGATCGTCTTCAGCATTATAACTTTGGTATTATGTTTATAATATTTATAATCATATTATTATTATTATTATTATTATTGTTGTTGTTGTTATTATTATCATTATTATTATTGTTGTTGTTGTTGTTATTATTGTTGTTGTTATTATTATTAATATTGTTGTTGTTGTTGTTATTATTGTTGTTGTTATTATTATTGTTATTATTGTTATTATTATTATTATTATTGTTGTTATTATTATTATTGTTGTTGTTGTTGTATCCATCATTATGTATTATTATGATTTATTATGTTTATAATATTTTTTCTACTTATACGACTTGTACTTGATATAAAATAACACAGGCATGAATATTTTATAATAACAAATCAGAGCTATACACAGGCATAATAAATATTATAATGCTATATATTTAGTAAAAACAAGGTCAAGGTCAGGTCCAGTGTGGTGTTCCTATACAAATTTTCAGGATAAATTAATTAATGATTAATAAATAGAAATTAAAGAATTAAAGAATGGTATTGCCTGTGTGTGTGTGTGTGTGGGTTTTTTTTTTTTTTTTTTTTTTTTTTGTCGTATATCAATATAAGAAGTAAAACAGGAAAATAATTTAAAAAAAAATAAAATACAGGTAATGAATGCCCTTTTCAAATATATAGGAAAATGTGTGACACAATACACGACAACCTATGAGAGAGCCCTTTTAATATGCAAGTGATTATTTGCCCATTTCTTTAAATTTTGGACATACTATTTTTAACTTTCAGATAAATTTTCAGAACATTTACCTTGGAGATTCCGGGAAATGTGATCTATTGAAAGGTACGTTCCCGTGATCCATCAACCCATCTTCCCAGGCACCGATGTCTACCTTTTCAAGTGCTGCCAATTCCCCTACCCTTTTTCCAAAATAAGTCATTAAATCTGAGACCTTGCTTATTTCCGGATTTTGTGTCATAAATGTTCTGCATGCTTCTGATTTTTCCCACGCACCACGTGCAACCTCGTCTGCTCCAAAATGATATATTGTTAATGGTTGAATGTCTTTGTGCATCTCTATAAACGCTTCCATGACATGGCGTATGAATACAAAAGTGGAATTTAAACATGGATTTATTGCATTATCGGTAAAAAATTGAGCAGTTATATACTCGGACGTGTCACCTTCTTCTGACAAGAGATATTCCTCCGCTGCAGAAGCATTTCCATATTTCATATATTTCCTATATCTTTCTTCCATCGCTTTAATGCCAGCTCGGCAATGACCGGGCATATCTACCTCCGGAATGACCTGAATATGACGTTCGTTAGCATATCGTAATATTTCTTTGTAATCCTCGGTAGTGTAAAATCCAGAACCTGGTGGCTGATCTGTTGGTCCGGAACCAAGTTGGGAGGTAGTGCATTTATTTTCTTCGGGGTCAAAACAACGCTTTGATCCTATCTATAAATTTACAAATATTGAATGTACTATTAATATATCATACTGCAATTTATTACAAACCAAACTTTTACTAATTAAAATGTACATAAATTTAATGTACAATGCGGCAATCAGTCTGACTGTATTCAGAAATATGAAACAATTCAGAATTCAGTCCAGCAATACACATCCACGCAAGCATGGTCGTTCAGTTAACCATTGTGAGTTATCTCATAAAAATTGTCAACATTAACAACTCAGAGTATTGGTCTCACACAAAAATGGTCCTCCTTCCGAGTCCCATTTCTTTTAAGACTTAGTATTTAAAAAAGATAACAAGGTTAACTAGTTAGAGCAATCGATACGCAAACAGTAGGTTGTGCCTACCATGTTCGCATCTCGGTTCAATCCCAAGACGACCAAACAAGCTGGTAACGGTTCTTTTGACAAACACAAAGAAACTGTCGCAGTGAAAAAGCGACCATAAAAACCAAATCAAACTTGCATAACATCTGCTAGAGTATACGCGAAACAAAGCTTTGTACGACGGTAAACCCAGAAAAGTACTTAATAGCGGACAACACGACTTTGTTATCTATTTACAGTTAGTAGAGAGGTTGAGCATCACGACGTGTACAGATATGGGTACGTGAACATGTGGCAGGGGAATCCCCTACAAAAACTGCGTAAAACGTCATCAGATTCTGATAATTCCAAAACGTACACTTCTAAATAACTTGTAGAGCGGGAACTACACGTATGCACCAATTTGAAGCTTTTCTGTTTGTTAGATTAAAAGTTCACAGAACAATATATATCCCAGCGAATTAGAAATTAAAAAACAAAAGATATTAAAGCTATCCGTACACATTGCTAAGACACTTGACACGGTTTCGGATTTTACAGATATGAATACTTGTATGTGTAAATACGTGATGTCCAACCCATCTATTATAAAGCATTGACTGGTTTTCGTTTTACGGCCCAATTATCATTTTTATTTTGGTATATAAGATAGGAAGTAGGTTTGAAAGACAGTCATCAATTATTTGTAATATACCAACCTCTGTCAATTCTTCTAATCCATTGATCTGAATTCGCCATCCTTCATCCTCAGTCAGATGGAAGTGAAATTTGTTTAATTTATATATAGCCATTGCTTCCAACAATTTCAAGATTTCTGCCTTAGAATGGAAATTTCGACCCACGTCAACATGCATTCCCCTATAATTAAAACGAGGCTGGTCTTTTATTTCCACATCCGGGACTCGTCTACCTTTATTTGTCTCTGACGATAATTTTCGAAGAGTCTGTAGGGCATAAAAGCCTCCTTTAGAAGATGATGCAGTTATTGTGATGACGTCACTATCAGAGTCTACTCTTAGAATATACGCTTCTTGTGCTGTTGCGGGTCTATCTAGAACCGTGACGTTGACCTTCTCGAAGTGAATAAATTTAGACTTTGGTTTGATGAATGAAACTTCGACTTGAAAAAATACTGGACAAGAGAAAATTATATATATATATATATATATATATATATATATATATATTATATATATATATATATATATATATATATAATATATATATATTATATATATATATATATATATATATATACACAACAGAACGCGGTCGTAGAGAGAGATGTGAGAGATGGGAGTATGAGTATAAACCCAAGAAGGGGCATGGCGAGTTTATAGGTGACTTATTCAATATTGTGATTTTTGAGAGAGAGAGAGAGAGAGAGAGAGAGAGAGAGAGAGAGAGAGATGTTTTGCACCTTAATTAGATCTACTTTATTTCAATTTTGATTGAAATACTTATAATTAATTCCACATTATTCTATGTATATATATGTAAGGTTTGTGCATTTATTAAAATCTTACTTGCACAAAGTTTGACTTCATTTTCGAACTCATCGGAATATATAACTTTCCATGATGTTTTGTCTACCACTGTTTGTCGATCTCGCGTCTGAATTTGCACAGGTGTTGGAATCAAGGGATTCACAGCTGTTCCCTTGTCTAGCACATCATCATTAATTGCAAATCTTTCGCTAGGCGTGTACGGCAAATAATTGTCCTCTGGATACCTTCTGACTTGCTCAGGTTTTAGTAATTGTTTTACAAATTTGAGACTTTCACCGGCAGTATTTTGTATAACTTTAGCGGCCATGCCTTCCGCGGAGATAAACCAGTTGGGCATAGTATCTTTTCTGGCTGCTTGCCAATATTTTGCAGTGGAAAAGCACGTCACATTTTTCTTTGGCATCAAACTAAACATTCCAATCTCCGGTTGTAATTTATATAAACTGCCAGCCACATGGAAAAGTCGTAGTGCGCAGTCGCGGTACAAATGCCCTTGCTTGAAGGGAAATGCATCTGGTTCCATCAAACGGATATGGTAAAAATATATGCTCCAGTTCCCTGCTCTGATTTCACGATCACCTACATTTTTAAATGTATATCTTTGTGTGAAGTTATGCCAATCATTAACTAAATTGTTAACAACTTCGAAAGTTGCTTCTATATTATTTGAAACGTAGTCTACCTCGGTCTGGTCCGGGATCGGGATACGATCAGCTGCAAAAAAGAAAAAACAAGAAAAATACTAGACATATCAGCACAAAATGTCGTTATATTTTAAGAAAACACCATATCCGCTTTCATTAAATATTCTTATGTATGTAAAAATTGATTGTTTTCCATTAAATTACTTTCTCTCGTAAATTGAAGTATATATCAAACATATGCGGTTTAAAACATATAATCAAGCTAAACAATATACTTTAAAAATTTGATTTCAAGGAAAATGGCAAAACTAACAAAGACACTTTTACTCACCAGAACTGAATGTGACCACTCTACTTGTGCGGGAACCAGATCTAAAATAATGGATTTAATAAAAGTTTATGATAATTCAAAATACTTCATGCTTTGATCATAGGAGAATGACAAACAGTTTTTCCACTCTTATGGATATGTTACCAGCTTTAGGTAATGTGCCACATATTTTGGCCTGGTCCATGAATTGACCACAATAATGTTAGAGTTAGTTTACGTGTTATGCCTTACACCACGGATTTTAGTCTCATCCGCGAGACATTGACTTTGAATGCCGAGCGCTTGGCAAAGAAACTGTCATTACCATTTTTGAAGTATTTGGCTTGAAGCAGTACTGGAATTTGGGCCTAGGACCTTCGCATTGCACTTCGAACGCTCTACCTCTAGTCCAGCGCTAGCGGTCCATTACCGTCAGCAAGACAAAGTTATCAGATTTTAAAAATAGAGATTTGCTTAATGTTTTGATGTTGTATTTTAGAGGAAAAGCAAATTCTGAACCCAACAAGCAGAAAATTTGGGTTTGATTCTCATTTCAGGTCAAGCTCGGGGATTTCTTTGATATTAGAATTGCTATAAGGAATGGACAAGATGGATCGTATAAAAATCATAAAACCGATGATTTCAGTAAAGGTTAACTTGGAATTTTAAGAATCCTCCCTAGTACTAAAGTTTACATAATTGTTAAGGTTTTTGTACAACCTATCCTTCCTTTAGAAAATTCTTCTCTAACATGCAAAGTAAAATTGAAGAGAAGTATCAATCAATAATAAAAAAATTCAAGTCCATTATAACACGGCGAATTAGATGTGCAAATGGTCTCAACATGAAGAACAATTACAAATCCCAAACGGGATAAGACCAGGTGTCCGGAAGGAGTCAGCGTCTTCTGCTGTCATGCCACACCCATCGCACATGTTCCATGGAAACCTTTCTACTTCGATGAATGGGTCAAATTCGGTAAAAAGATCAAGTTTGGTGATGAGGTCAAGTTCAGTGAAAAACATGATTGGTGAAACGGAGTCAAAGATATTCTTAAATCATTAAGGAATCCTCTTCAGTACTCTTAACTCTATGTACATCCTTAAGTGCTAAGTGAGTTCATGAATTATACTTAAGAATTTCATCCGATGGGGATTCGCCATTGTTCTACTTTTTGAGACCATTTGTATATCTAATTTAACGTATTATAATGGACTTTGAGTTTCGATTATCCATTGGTACTTCTTCATTTTTATTTACTACGTATATAACATAAGTATATTTCAAAAGTATATATCAATATGAGAATGAAAAGTAAACACTTACCTCGCGCGGAGTAAAATATCACCATTTTCAGTATACGACAAATCATTTGGAACTTTACGCCATGTGTTACCATTATCTTTGCTGTATTCGGTATCCATGCCCGGGAATTCCGTTTTCACTTTTAGAATCCCGTCACTCACTCTGAATAACAAATATCATAAATATAAAACACATGTTATAATGCTCAATACGATTGTTTCTGTAAACTAGACTTCATCAGCAGAGCTCCTACTTGTAAAGTATGCACATTTGCAAAAGATAGAAAGATATAAGCTCGTGTATCGGAAAATAAGTTGTAATTATTGGTATTTTATACCACACTGAACAACGTTTCAGTCATATGATATGAAAAAAAACTCAAATGTATAAATCTTCAGGATGTACAGGATATAGATAGAAATATGACCCGTGGACATTAAGCGGTGGGATCAGGTGACATGGAGGAGTAAGCAGCCCCTGTTGACCGGTCACACCCGCCGTGAGTCCAGTCAAATCCAAATGAAATACGTGAGGATACAAAAAGTCTCAGATACCAAAGTAAACGAATCCTAGTCAAAATTGGTACAGACGCCTCAAAACCACCATTGAACAAGTTACTCAATATTTCACTTAGTGAAAAAGAGTAATCGCAAACAAGACTATTATACCGACCGTAAAATTTGCGGAACGTTGACATCAAACACGTTTTTCAGAAAGTTTAGAGGAAGAGTAGAAAACCAGGTTACGTTATACATAGGGATGGACTACTGACCTTACACAGTGCCCCCACCAGCTTAGAGTAAGGCCAGGACCGAGCTAACGGAAATTGAGAAACGTTTGCTTTAAAACCTGTGTTTTTTCTTTACATTCATTCCTGATAAGGTCTTGAACCGGGGCATCGGTTTTATGTCTAATTCCAAAGATCCCTGATTTTCAATTCTTTTGCAGTGCACGTAGCGAAGAATTAGTGATTTGGTTTTTTAAAAATAATTATGTATGATACTTAAGAAGAATGAGTCCTCAGCTTTCCATTTCCACTATCCTATGTTATAGGTAACATTACGATTATAAATATTCATACCTAGCACCAGGTGGCGCTACTCTATAACCGACATTCATTGATTCCAGACGTTCGAGTTCTCTATGACCAACAACACTTGCAAATCCTTCCCAATCTTTTCTCATCTGTACCCGTCTTATATCTACGTCGCTTGTGTCTTCCCATGAAGCCTTGTGCCATGCTCGTTCGGCAACTGCCAGAAGTCGGGGATATACCATATAATCAAAGATATCATCGTTCAACACTGTCTCGCTCCACAGGTGACCTTGAATACCTATAGTGGCCATCAAAGTAAAGAAGTTACACAAAAACATTTTACATTTAAATTTAAATGTTGAATGTTGTTTTACTCCACACTCAACAAGTACGAAATAAAATATGTCAAAATCACCAAAGAAAACATCTTTTCAATCCATTTTAAAGGGACATTAGCTGTGGGTTTTCATATTTCCGTTTTAATGACTTTTTACAAACAAAAGAAAACAAGCACATGTATAAAACTTTTGAACTCCTATAATTATATTTTGTGAAAATTGCTTCCGAAACCCAGATTTGGCACTTTTTAAAATTGCTTTTGATTAACTCAGCCTTACTTATTGTACATGAATACCACACTGGATCTGTCCTTATTTTCACAAAATATATAACTATATAAAAATGTATCAATGTCCCTTTAAGTTTTTTTCTATAGTGTTGTCTGTAAAGACTACCTCTCCATACAAAGTTATAGGCGAACAGTTCACAATATCTGTATTATTTATAGGTTGTAGTTAAACATGTATGAGATAAATCTAAATATCAACTGGTAACGATAAATGGGTGTATATTATTCATGGACTGTAGTTAACTATCTATGGGAATAGATTGTAGTTAACTATCTATGGGAATAAACTGTAGTTAACTATCTATGGGAATAGACTGTAGTTATCTATGGGAATAGACTGTAGTTAACTATCTATGGGAATAGATTGTAGTTAACTATCTATGGGAATAGATTGTAGTTAACTATCTATGGGAATAGACTGTAGTTAACTATCTTTGGGAATAGATTGTAGTTAACTATCTATGGGAATAAACTGTAGTTAACTATCTATGGGAATAGACTGTAGTTATCTATGGGAATAGACTGTAGTTACCTATCTATGGGAATAGACTGTAGTTAACTATCTATGGGAATAGATTGTAGTTAACTATCTATGGGAATAGACTGTAGTTAACTATCTTTGGGAATAGATTGTAGTTAACTATCTATCTATGGGAAGATACTGTAGTTACCTATCTATGGGAATAGACTGTAGTTAACTATCTATGGGAATAGACTGTAGTTAACTATCTATGGGAATAGACTGTAGTTAACTATCTATGGGGATAGACTGTAGTTAACTATCTTCGGGAATAGATTGTAGTTAACTATCTATCTATGGGAAGAGACTGTAGTTAATTATCTATGGGAATAGACTGTAGTTAACTATGGGAACAGACTGTAGTTAACTATCTTTGGGAATAGATTGTAGTTAACTATCTATCTATGGGAAGAGACTGTAGTTAACTATCTATGGGAATAGACTAGTTAACTATGGGAATAGACCTCAGTTTACTATCTATGGGAATATACTAGTTAATTATCTATGGGAATAGATTGTAGTTAACGATCTAGGGGAAACAACCTACATACCAACAATATTCTCAACATTCTTTAATGATGGACATTTGTGTCCACCTTTTCCACAAACTTCAAGTCTCGTTATTGGTGCCCCTGATATCCGGTAGTCGATATTTGCGTACACATCATCTGGCATAAACTGAAATGTTTTCAGGGTGTCGGTGTAACGGGGTGCCCAATACAGTCCTCGTTCTTCTGGATCCGGTTCGTACGGATGATCAAAATACAGGTGTGTTGCCTGAGACATAATTACCTGCATAATTGAGAACAATAAAATAGAAGTACAATCTGAGTGTTTATAATACCACCATACATCGATAAACGTTTAGCACTTCATTACAATTTAGCTGTTACTTAAGCCAACGGATCATTGTCACTGCGTCTGAGTCCCCGAGGGTACACATAAACCCAGTACAAATCTTAAATATAACGAACTCGGTTTGTACGAATTCATGCACATAACGAATCAATAAATAATCCCCAACTGCAACTTTAATTTTCCTTAGTTGAAAAACAGTTTTATAACAAATTTCATATAACAAATTTTTGTCTATAACAAAGCAATTTCTATGTATTTTGATGCCAAAATAAACGTATATTTTAGTATTATAACGAAGTGATTATCATCATTGAAACAAAAGTCAGTTATTGACATTTTTGCCCATAAGTATAAATAAAAAGTAACAAAAACCGTTACTGTTTTCTTCTTACTTCTTCGGAAAGTTTCTGTTTAGCCTGAATATAGATTGATTTTTAATTAAAAACTGCATTGTAACAATTTGCAATACAAACTGTCCTCATAACGAATTGAAAAATAACGTTCCTTGAAATTATTTATAAGCGGGTTTTTACTGTACCTGGTATTTTTTTTATACTAAAGTAATATTTTGCTCAGATACCGCCATTTAAATGTAAAACTATAACTTACAACTATAGTATTGTTAATAATATGTGTACTTTTTAACGTTTATAACTGACCAAGATGCATCTCTTTTGTCTTTGCCGTTCTCTTATATGACAGTACACTCATAATTGTACATTTTAAAGGTATAAAGTGTCCACACTCTGATTCATAGACTTTGACAATATAAGGACAAAATCAACTCTCCACTTACTACGGACAACAGGGCCTAGGGCCATAAAAACTATTCTCATACAAATTGTTTTACTTCAATCTTAAGAATTTTTAACTTGAGTAAAGTTGTGGATCATAAAGAAATTCTTAGACTAATTTCTTTCTCAAGTGATCGAATACTTTAGTACAATACAATTGAAGAAGTACCAATCAATAATCAAAACTCAAGTCCATTATAACACGACGAATTAGATGTGCAAATGGCCTCAGTGATTGGTGAAACGGAGTCACTGTCTGTGGCCATGATCCAGAATACTAACTAATATCTCTGACAGAGGGACTTGATAATGTTTAACAAGATCCCCGTATCGACCATAAAACTTCTTAAACGACGACTCCAAGCGTTAAACAACGTAACCTTGTGTAAGTAGTTTATTGGCTAGTCGTTTAGCTCTCAGACTAAAACATTCATAAGAAGAGCATGCCCTGGCATAACGTATAAGTTGTGAAACGAAAACGCCATAGGCAGGAGAAGATGGAATATTACTACTTAGAAACGAGAAGTTTGTGAAATGGAAATTGAAATCGTCTCGTTTGTCATAGAGGGATGTGTGAAGTTGACCGTCTTTTCCAATCGACAGGAGTAAATCTAGATAAGAAGCAGATGTGTTGCTCTCTGTCGTCTCAACAGGATACATCTGGCCGAGGTAATTCTAAAATTCTGAATTATTTATGGACAGTACATCGTCGATATAAGTAAAATTGAACCGAGATGCTAACTATTTGTTTCCTTTGGAGAGCAAATACTGTTTAAATTCCGCTTCATATGAATACAAAAATATGTCAACCAAGAGAGGTGCACAATTGGTATCCATTGGAATGCCGACAATCTGTTGGAAACTTTTCCCGTAAAAACCACGAAGATGTTGTCTACTAGAAACCCCAGCATCTTGATAATATCGTCTTCAGTGTACTTGTTATTGGAATTAGAGTGTTCCTTGACAAAATAAGGTTTTTCATGACCTAACACCAGATATTTGTATCTGCGATTTCCATTTTTGTATACAAAAGAGTTTTGTATAATAGATGTTAATCTGTTTTTGAGCTTTTGATGAGGGATTGTTGTGTAAAGGGTCGAAAAATCAAAAGACTTGATGCTTGTAATATGTTTGAAATTTGGAGATTTTAAATGTTCCAACAATTCCTTTGATTTTTTTAGGATCCACATCTGATTGACTCCGCTTCTTGAGAATGCCGTTATAGAGTACTTCTGAAGACCTTGTTTAACATGTGTTAGAAGTTTTGGTAAGCAAAAAATAGGCTTGATGGAACACTTAAATGACGACGCAATGAAGCGGTGTTTATAGGGATTTGTGCATCTTCGAATTCCAATAAATATATGGCAATTCAAGCTCCGTGTCACTTGTAGATATTCCAAACGAAGCTAGAACGGATTTATGATTATCGAATATTTCAGAGGTAGAGAAATCGGTTAGAGAGTATGTAGGATTTCCAGGAAGTGTGTTTAGTCCAAGTTCCTCTTGTAGGATGCTGAAGTAGTATCGCCTGCAGACAAATGTGAAGTTGTTAGATGCTTGGTCAGCAGGAACGATGATAAAATTTTCATGGAGATAGGAAAGTTCTCTGACAGCATCAGGGTCACGAAAAATTGAATTGTGTTTTGTGTTGACACAATGTTTAAGTCGTCGAATTCTTCGTTTAAGAACATTCGACTTAATCTACTCCAAAAGGGTATCAGGTTCGACATCTTCTTTCTTAGCCCAGCGTATGGCGTACTCTTCACATGCGTTCATAAGTTTTGGCACCATGTAAACGATACAGGTTCCCTATATTTTGGGCCTTCTGTAGTTGATTTGACTTTCGAAAAGAATATTTTGTGAGCGATAAAGGTGTAGGAAACCATCACTTCTTTTTCTGTTGGTTTGTTTAGGCTGTACGACGTTTGTTTACATTAACAATACGGACAGTGTAAACTTTAGTTCGGTACATGTGGGCAGTGTAAAATTTAGTCCGGTAAATGTGCCCAAGTGTATGTCCCGAATCATTTATCTTATCTAACGTAGTTATACGAATTAACTTGTATCTTGAATATATACATTATACATATTATATGTACACATTACTGACTTCCAAAATTTAAGAACCCTGTTACGTCAATACAATTCAATTTCTAAGAACCGTGTTACGTCAATACAATTTAAATTTTAAGAACCCTGTTACGTCAACACAATTCAAATTATAAGAACCGTGTTACGTCAATACAATTTGAATTCTAAGAATCTTGTTACGTCAATACAATTCAAATTCTAAGAACCGTGCTACGTCAATACACTTTAAATTCTAAGAATCGTGTTACGTCAATACAATTTAAATTCTAAAAATCTTTTTACGTCAATACAATTCAAATTCTAAGAACCATGTCAATACAATTCAGATTCTAAGAATCATTACAGTCAATACAACTCAAATTCTAAGAACCGTGTTACGTCAATACAATTTGAATTCTAAGAATCTTGTTACGTCAATACAATTAAAATTCTAAGAATCGTGTTACGTCAATACAATTTAAATTATAAGAATCTTTTAACGTCAATACAATTAAAATTTTAAGAACCGTCTTAGGTCAATACAATTCAAATTCTAAGAATCGTTTACGTCAATACAATTCAAATTCCAAGAATCGTTTATGTCAATACATTTCAAATTCTAAGAAACGTGTTACGTATATACAAAGACTAATGTTGAACGTTTGTCGGAGATATTTAACTATCTGTAGATAGTGGTAAGTATAACCGGGTACCGGGAATCGATTCCATGACCGACAATTAGCTAGGTGAACAATCTAATTGACTCATTAGCGCTGAAAATCAAACGGTTGATAATACGTAATGGAAATATAGGCACGCCAGTATGCTGGGAAAATGTCCGGGCTTAGCTGAACAAACTGGATACCTAATGTGCCATTACTGAAACGCTAGATCGTTAATGACTACTTGAGCATATTGAAAAATCGAGGCTAGTGCTCTCCGGTAATTATACTAACATGCATGTATCGTATTTGATCGGAAACTAAAAAATAAATTTCTGAGGGAATTGCTCATAAGTCATTTTTATTGGGATCACATACAGTAAATCTAAAAAAGGGGTGGCAGTTAAATACGAAAAAAAATCCTACCTTGTAGCCATTGTTAGCAAGATCGTACGCATGCCTTGATGCACCATTTTCCCAGACATTATCCCAAGCGTTACCATACACCACCGTATTCGGAAGTTGATCTCGTTGAATTGGAACTTTGTTAGCTTTCAGTAATCCATCTTCCCAGCCGGCTAAATTCAGACCATATTGATGCGTTATATTAGCAACTCGTTTAACAAAATAATCAGCAATATGTCTCACTTCTTGGTAGTCCGAATTCAGTTTTCCAAGTTTCTGACATTCCGAGGAATTGATCCAAGTACCTGCAATTTCATCACCACCAAAATGAAATGTTTTCAAATTGTTATGAATACTTTTCAAACTTCGAACCACCTTTTCAACAAATGCGTATGTTGATTCTATACAAGGATTTATAATGTTGTCATTGAACATTTGAACAGAAAAAAACTTTGTGTTATCTGTAGGGTCAATTAATCGATATTTATTCGCCTCCGTTGTGTCGCTTTTTATATACTTCCGGTATCGTGCTTCCATGGCCTTGATTGCAGCTCTAGCATGCCCAGGCATATCTACTTCCGGTATAACTTCGATGTGCAAATATTCTGCGTGAGAGACGATGGTTTTATAGTCAGCTACAGATAGGAAGCCAGACCCGGAAGTGGTGTGAGACGGACCGGATCCTAACTGAGGAATAATACAATCGTTCTCGTTCAAGTCATGACATCGTTTAGCTCCTACCTAAAATATGTTAATAAAAATTTAACAATAATTACTTTGGTTGCACACACATACAAATATGTATATATATAAAAAATTACAAATTACAAATATTCAAGACACAATATACAAATCAGTAACTGTTATTTGTATGTAACGACAAAATAGTTACAATATCTTAAACTCAAAATTAAAGAGGAACGATAGCAGAACTGACACTAAATGACAATGGATAGTGTAACAGTGTTAGGCCTTAGGGTGAATAGCTAGGCTATATTTAGGCTAGGTTGAAAACATCATTCATTACCTGAGTAAGTTCGGGGAGATCTGGAATTTCAACTCTCCATCCTTCGTCATCAGTCAAATGCAGGTGCAATTTATTCATTTTGTAAATCGCCATAACATCAATCAGTTTCATCAAACTAGCCTTTCCGATGAAATTTCGCGCCAAATCTACATGCATGCCTCTGTATTCATAACGAGGCTCGTCAATGATAGTAACTACTGGTATAGTGTTCATATCAATAGATACTAAACTTAGCATTGATTGGATGGCATAAAAGATACCACTTGCTGTTTGACCAATCAGAATTATCCTGTCCTGGGTGGAACTGACTTCCAGTTTATACCAATCTGGGCTATGAGTGGAACCGGATTCTTCCAGCATTAGAATTTCCCTTCTAGATGTCTTGTCTATGTTGTCGTGTATGCTAAAATTCATTCGTAATTTTCCTGAAGAAAATAAGTTGTTAAACAAAACAAATTAACATTAAATATTCCTCATCATTCACCATAAAATACAGTTATCCATTTGGCGAACATTTTACCGATAAATGGTGGTGTAGTGCTAGACCATTTATTCCATTACCAGTCGCACTTAAAGCTGAACTACGAAGATAAAAAGCTTTTGAACTTTTAATAAAAAAATGTGTGTTGAACGTTTCAAGAGAAACATTGAGCCACGTTAGTTCTTTCGTAACATCTTGCTTTTTACCGGAAGAACAAGCATGGCTCAATGGCCGAATGGGATGAGGAAGCAGATCCTTTTGTTTATGTTTGGGGAGGGGCTTGATGGAAATGGAATAACGTTTGAATTTACTATGAATGAACTAACCATTTCTCTGTTTGTACGTTGCTGAAAACTTCACTGGATGCACAGATGTATATTTCTCTTGAAACGTCTGTAGACACGGTATACACAAAAGTACAGGTAAGATTCGATGAGTATTATTCAGCCTCTGGGACTTCGCACGTTTCGCATTGGAAATACAGTATACAATGACGACCAATATAACTAATCCGCCTTTTATACCTGCTTTGGGACTTGATTTTCCGGAGAAACAATTACAAATATGTCAGCTGTATGGGGATATGAAGTGGGAATGTTTCAAAATATTTGTTTCAACATACATTTTTTAATTAAAAGTTTAAAAGCTTTTTATCATCAGCTTTAAACATTCGCCGAGGCGCAATGACTAGTCCAATATGAAAATAACTGATGAATGAACATATTATTAATTAACTCGGGCAATGGGGAAATAGGAAAAGATGCGCGTACGGTTCGATTTGATAGAGAAATGGCGGTTGATCTCACTTTAATTTCCGCCTGGTCACGCGACTTCAATAGATCCTCTATTGGTCGAGTTTTTAAATACTGGCTTAGTTTTTTTTAATATTGGCTTAATTTTGGCAATATTCGACGCGTTTGGAATTCCATGTCGTTTAAGCAGAAAATCCCGTTTTAGGCCTATATTACCAAAGTTCATTAATAATGTTTTACTGACGTAGATAAGATAGATTAGACTAATACTGTTTTACGCTGAATCAAGAACACAGGTTACATAATGACGTCACCAATTGTTCTTTTACAGATTACTTAACATAATTCTGCTTAAATGGAAATAATTCGAGTCTTCCAGATAAATTGAAAATTCACAAAAAATTTAAACAATTTATAATGGCAAAAGACGAAAGCGACCTTTTCAATTAGATGTACCCCAATGTTATCCTTAACTTGAAACAGTGTTCAAATCAAATTGAATCATAAATGTAAAGCAATCAATCATCGAAATAAAACAATCAGTACTCATATCAATGAAGAACAAAACAAGGAAAATATAAAATTTTATCTGGTATTCTATTTTGTTTGATCATTTCAAGTATGTTGACATTGAATTTGAGTCTTTGATTATCCCTAATATGGTATATTACATATATTTGAATATGGAAATATCCTTACATGGAAACGGGCGACAATGCCGTTTTATGAACCTAAATAAGGCAAACAGTCAAGGTAGATGCGAGTTATTTACAAATTGTATTTGACGATCAGTTAATTTCATGATTACAATGAAAAGATTTGTCGAAATTTAATTAGGTCTGAAACATGCAATATAGTAAATATCTTAAGTGATAAAAGCACATTTAACTTCGACATGTTATAACAATGATCAGATAAAAAATTAAGACCAGCAGATTTCGATAACTCATGACATTTTAGATTTCTATGAGCTTACACATGAAATGTGCTACATTTGTCACAGCGTAGATGCTTGTGTTTCAAACATAACGTTTTTTCTCAATTAATGATGCAAACAGTATTATAAACATAATACAAAAGTTATGACCAAAAGAAAAACGGCCAAAACAAATGCTCACAACGATCGTTTCCGTCAATTAGACTTCATCAGTTGAGCTTCAATTGACCTATCGCCAAATGTATGACACGTGGCTGTCTCTGTGCGTTTTTGATGTCATTCAATTGTGACATCATAATCAAACATGTTTGACGGGCCATTTGATTGTGACGTCATAATGGAAAACTTTGCCAAAAGGTGCCGTGTCGGGCATTTGGCGATAGGTCAATTGACAATAGATGTTTATTTTCGAAAGAGAAAGTCGAATCATACAATAAGGCCAAATTCTAAATGTATAGACAAAACCGTTTCAGAGTAACCACTATAACAAACAGAAAGTCGTTACCAATTTAATCTTTGTCGTAGATATGTAGTACTAAATAATTACCTGCCAGGTAAGTTGCTTCCTTTTCAAAATTCTTTATTGAACTAATACTCCAGTCTTTGAAGTTAACAAAAGTCGACTTGTCCAGCTGCTGAAACTGTTTTGGTTTTGGTAGAATTCTCATCTCGTCCTGTTTTCTATCCGACGCAACAAATCTTCCATACCTATCCTGTGGCGTGTAGGGATTATAAGTATCCGCCCGGAATCGCTTCCACTGACGTACCGATACCATGTCAGATATAAAGTCCCTTCCGTACTCCGTTGCTTTGATCAAGACTGGTTTAAGTCCTTCCATTGCCACATACCAATTCGGTGGTACATCTGTTTTCGAAACCGCCCAATTTTGTCCGAAGAATTCGATAAATTTCGATGATTTTGGTTGAATAGGTGCGAACTCATTCGTTGGTTCAATACTAAAAAGACAACCTTGCACGTGTCTCACCTTCATGTTATAATGAGGTAAAATATATCCATCCGCAGCCGGCAAATGATCAGACTCAATCATGAAAAAACTGTAAAAATATATTTTCCATTTTCCTTTCGGAATTGGACTATTTCCATTGTTGGTAAAAACTACCTCAAAAGTGTGTTTGTTTCCATTATATTCCAAATTGTCCGTGATGGATACTCTAATATGTAGATTATTTCCCATGTAATTCAAGTCTGTCTGTTCTTGTGATTGTACCAAGACTGAAATTAGATAAAATAACGGAATTAATTGTGTTTCCTAAGACGACAACATAATCACAATATAAACGTATACAATTAGAAACATACAGGTGCAGCTATATACATAAGTATATGATACATACATACAAACATATAAAGTATACACATACATACATACATACACATACATATATACATACATACATACATACAGATACTTACATATGCAAGCATATGAACATATACAAACATACACCCACCAACGCACTCTCACACATAAATACATACTTACATATACATACAAATATACCAATATACATACATACATACATACTTACATACATACATACATACATACATACATACATACATACATACATACGTACATACATACATACATAATTACATACATACATACATACATACATACATACTTACATACATACATACATACATACATACATACATACATACATACAAATACATTTAAATATGTAAAACTACATGTTCTATAAGCACTGATATACTGTCTTACAGAACTCTGTCATTATATAACATGAAGTTTTATCGATTACTTTTTTCTATTGTCAATATTTCATTGTTTACATTGTTTTTAGCCTCGAACGGAGATGAGACTATGTGAGTTCCAATGTCAATGTAATTATATTTAAGGCATCAGTTAGCAACTGGAGTAGGGTTTTGAATAGTGTTTTACGCCACACTCAACATTTTATCAGGTATATAATGGCGTCCAATATGGTTAAAGCGAGAACCCGGTTACCGAGGAAGAGACCAACGGCCATCCGAAACTAAACTGGCAAACTTTTGCACTAATATCAGCTAACGTTCCAGTTTAAGCGAAAATATATCCGATTCTTCATAAAGCTGTCCATAAACATTTTTGTTAATTTTTCGGTACCCACGATGTATACATTTTATTGTGAATATTTTTGTATCCACGGTGTATGCATTTTATTGTTAATATTTTTGTATCCAGGATGTATGCATTTTATTGTTAATATTTTTGTACCCACGATGTATACATTTTATTGTTAATATTTTTGTATCCACGATGTATGCATTTATTGTTAATATTTTTGTATCCACGATGTATACATTTTATTATTAATTTTTTGTATCCACGATGTATACATTTTATTGTGAATATTTTTGTATCCACGATGTATGCATTTTATTGTGAATATTTTTGTATCCACGACGTATTCATTTATTGTTAATTTTTTGTATCCACGAATTATAATACATTGTATTGATTGGAGATATAAGACAAAGTAAATACAGGTGACATCCGGCCCGATACAAGCAAAAAGTGAAAACAATTCACCCAAGTATCTATCACGATAGTATTTCGTCTGTATGTAGGACTTAAAGTGGTAATCGAAACAAATATTCTGTTTCCTATATTACACATATCAGTAATTACATACATAAAGGACTTGCAAGTACGTAGAAGTTGTAAGCAACAAACACGTGGTTGTATAACGTCGTACAAATTGACCAGCAGTTGTTACTAGCAGTCAGTTGCGATTGTCGTGTTCCTTTACAGCAGATGCCAAGTTTCTCTTACTCAAACTCTTTAACTGCAACTAAAAGCAGAGAGAGAGAGAGAGAGAGAGAGAGAGAGAGAGAGAGAGAGAGAGAGAGAGAGAGAGAGAGAGAGAGAGAGAGATGACGATAAGCCAGTGATTCCGGCTTTGTTCCGTTTTAAACATTGATATTAACAGCAAAGATCCTTTCGATTATTTCATTTCTTGTCATTATATCTAATGCATGTTTTCAGTAACTTTTCTTTCTTTCTTTACTATTTGTGTTGTAATCAATATCATCATTTATTTAGAAATGTGTATATGCTGTTTGACTAATGTAAACACCAGGTGTCGTTGTATTCAGTGTTTGTACCGACAGGCATTTTAAAGTTCCGAATGAAGAGATATCGGTATTCAGAAATGATTCTGTATTTGATAAACCAAAATCCGGATTTTGTTAAAATGTCGGTACCAGATAGTGATTAGTTGTCGGAAGTCACACGGCTATCTTCTTCTATCGCTTACATTCCAATTTTAATCATTCATCTTAGTTATTATCAAACGAGCCTTAAGCATGTCGCAGGTGTCCGCGCGTGAGTAAGAAGAGTATGACAATACACAGCTAACAATAGAATTGCAAGAGTTGCATGTTTTTATCAATGAATACCGGGGAATTTGTGACTGAGAGGTCAGAGCATCGCACTTAAGCTATAATGTATCTCGACATATGTACTTCAAATCTGTCATTGTTCCATATTATTATACAACATAAAAGAAAAAAAAATTTCAGTGTGCAAAACAATTATTCGTGGATGTATCCTATAATGTGTTATCACACACAGACACACACACACGCTATAACTTACATATTCTTTGTTTGACTGGCCTTTTTGTAAGGTTTTTTAACATTTGTATGGTGTATCATAAATATAAAAGTATTATATAGGACCTACTGTACGCATTTTATTTCTCTTCAATGATTGTACAATACTGACGTCATTAATCTGTGACGCATTAGATTATATAAAACAGAAACTTGCACTTCAAGTCCAACTACATACTTCCCATTCATCTCAGACATATCTAGTACATAGTTTGTATCCGGTAAGATTTATATACCTCCCGTGGAAGCAGTATACTGTCGTCAGGAGTGCAAACCCTGGCAATGAGTATCTCAGATTACAGCAGGAGTACAGATATTATATATATATATATATATATATAATATATATATATATATATATATATATATATATATATATAAATATATATATATATATTATATATATATATATATATGATATACCTTGACATATATGATATGACTGATGAAGGCAAGTGAAGCAGTCGAAATTTTTTCACCTAATACTTCAAATTTATTTAGTTTTTGTCTGTATGTACGACCTCAAGGGGTAATCGAAACAAATATTCTGTTTCCTATATTACACGTATCAGTAATTACATACATAAAGGACTTGCAAGTACGAAGAAGTTCTAAGCAACAGACACGTGATTGTATAACGTCGTACAAATTGACCAGCAGTTGTTACTAGCAGTCGGTTGCGATTGTCGTGTTCCTTTACAGCAGATGCCAAGTTTCTCTTACTCAAACTCCTTAAGTGCAACTAAAAGCAGAGAGAGAGAGAGAGAGAGAGAGAGAGAGAGAGAGAGAGAGAGAGAGAGAGAGAGATGACAATAAGCCAGTGATTCCGGCTTTGTTCCGTTTTAAACATTGATATTAACAGCAAAGATCCTTTCGATTATTTCATTTCTTGTCATTATATCTAATGCATGTTTTCAGTAACTTTTCTTTCTTTCTTTACTATTTGTGTTGTAATCAATATCATCATTTATTTAGAAATGTGTAAATGCTGTTTGACTAATGTAAACACCAGGTGTCGTTGTATTCAGTGTTTGTACCGACAGGCATTTTAAAGTTCCGAATGATTCTGTATTTGATAAACCAAAATCCGGATTTTGTTAAAATGTCGGTACCGGATAGTGATTAGTTGTCGGCAGTCACACGGCTATCTTCTTCTATCGCTTACATTTCAATTTTAATCATTCATCTTAATTATTATCAAACAAGCCTTAAGCATGTCGCAGGTGTCCGCGCGTGAGTAAGAAGAGTGTGACAATACACAGCTAACAATAGAATTGCAAGAACTGCATGTTTTTATCAATGAATACCGGGGAATTTGTGACTGAGATGTCAGAGCATCGCACTTAAACTATAATGTATCTCGACATACGTACTTCAAATTTGACATTTGTCATTCCGTACTATAATACCACATAAAAGTAAAAAAAAAATTCAGTGTGCAAAACAATTATTCGTGGATGTATACTATGTGTTATCACACGCGCGCACACACACACACACACACACACACACACACACACACACACACACACACACACACACACTATAATTTACATTCTTTGTTTGACTGCCCTTTTTGTAAGGTTTTCTAACATTTGTATGGTGTATCATAAATATAAAAGTATTATATAGGGCCTACTGTACGCATTTTATTTCTCTTCAATGATTGTACAATACTGACGTCATTAATCTATGACGCATTAGATTATATAAAACAGAAACTTGCACTTCAACTCCAACTACATACTTCCCATTCATCTCAGACATATCTAGTACATAGTTTGTATCCGGTAAGATTTATATACCTCCCGTGGAAGCAGTATACGGAATATATTCTGTCGTCAGGAGTGCAGTCCCTGGCAATGAGTATCTCGGATTATAGCAGGAGTACAGATATTAACAAATATATTATATATATATATATATATATATATATATATATATATATATATTATATATATATATATATATATATATATATATACATAATACATAGGCGTCGGAACCGGGGGGGGGGGGCTTAGCCCCCCCTCCCCACTTTTTTTGCAAAGATAGACATAGGTGTTAAAAAATTGGGGCTTAGCTCCCCCAGACGTTTCTGGCGTGTGTATGTGTTTTAAAGTTGGTTTAGCCCCCCCCACTTTCAATTTGCTTCCGACGCTGCTGATGATAAATATATATATATATATATATATATATATATATATATATATATATATATATATATATATATATATATATGATATGACTGATGAAGGCAAGTGAAGCAGTCGAAATTTTTTCACCAAATACTTCAAATTTATTAGTTTATACATTAGTTTTAAGAAAGGCCAAATATCACCATGTAATTTATGAGCTAAACACCAAACAGAAACTTGCACTTCAAGTCCTACTACATATTTCCCATTCATCTCAGACATATCTAGTACATAGTTTTTACAAGCATACGTCTCTTGTCAGGATATATTCACGTTGATATGCATCAACTGAAAATGTCAAGGTTGTTAACAACGCAGGTAAAGTGACAAGACAAGAGGAAAGTATTTTGAAAGTGTATCTACAGAAAAAATAGATTTACAAATATTCACACTGTATCATATATATATATATATATATATATATATATGTATATATATATATATATATATATATATATATATATATATATATATGAAACATTCAAAATTATATGTAGAAAACATTGAAATAACGCGAATTATGTATAGTTCCTAATCTGTACTAAGCACCGGTTATGAAATAACAATATTCAAGTATGTAAATTACTTGTTATCATATATACAAATGTAAATTCTGAGTAAACACAAGTCTCAAATATTTGATAAAAATGAAATAGTTGTGCTTATTTACACATTGATGTTAATATGAGCTAATTATCAAAGCGTGATTTCAGTGTAGCATAATTCTCTCTCTCTCTCTCTCTCTCTCTCTCTCTCTCTCTCTCTCTCTCTCTCATATATATATATATATATATATATATATATATATATATATATATATATATATATATATGAGGTATGACGTATTACTCTCTCTCATATATATATATATATATATATATATATATATATATATATATATATATTTATATATATATATGATGTATGACGTATTACTCACCTGTAAAACAAATGATACATATTAATCCAGGTATGAAATAATCCATTTTGACGCAATAACAAATTGTTTTATGATGCTTTAGCACTTCATTTAAACACGAAATGATTTACAATTACTCGCATAAATTTGTTCATCAAATTCCTATGTTTTTGCTTTCAAGGAATCCGTTGAGGTGATAGAACGTGAGATTATGTATGCATGTCTAGTCCTGGGTTTGACTGCAAAATGTTTACCAGAGTTTATCGTTGAAGCTTAAGTGATATGTGTGAGTTTGTCTGTCCACTTTACCAAACTAACATACTTCACGATTATCTTGTATTTTCAATGGGTCAATATTTACATTTAGATAACATAGTTCATTTTGGATTGGCTAGCGAGAGTAAAACAATTACCCAGAGGTAACCTTAGATGAGTCAAATCTGTTATGTTATACAAATTCAAAATATGTAAATTCTAAATATGTAGATAAGAGGCCACAGAGTTACGCTGTTACCGGTGATCCATGACCCTGCGTTACACGTGGTTTGTAATAAATGCGTGCTATCTACTGTGACATCACTGGAGACTCAGCACTATGAAGGAAAGCGTCTGCCCCACGGTATAAAACAATCACTTACCAGAAAGAAGAAAAACTTAATTACCATTCCTCAGTTAAATTTCTTATCTAACACACGGTATTAGAAAACAGGTTTTGAACATCCGTAGAGACCCCGGTCCAAAAGAGGTCATGAGATAAGGTGGCTATTTTAGAATATGTTTACCTTTTCATTAGTCAACTAAGCGATTGCAATTTTATTGCAATTCAAACTATTCCAAAATGTATTGTTTATTAAATGTGTAGGTTGAAATATTTACGTCCGAATTTATAGAGCCGCAAGAACTAGGGCGTAAATATTTCAAAATATACATTAAATAATATTTCTATTATGAATCCTTATCAATGTTACAATGTCCATAACTGAACATATTTTCACAACAAATAAACAAAACATACAATATTTGCCTAATGATATCATCGGTGTGGTCCCGGCACCTGCCTTCCAGGTCCGGACACTATGATAAAATACAATACATTTTAATCCAAAGTTAAGTTAAGTGAAAACGAAATATAGGATATAAAATGATACTCTGATACAGGCAAACTATTGGGAATATTTTTGTGATACTAATGTTTGATTATTGCTGTTTAACGTCCCACTCAAGAATCTTTCACTCATGTGGAGATGTCACCAAATGCCGGTGAAGGGCTTCAAATTGTGGCCTATGCTCGTCACTTACGGCCATTGAGCAGTGAGGGTTCTTTAACATGCCGACACCTACTGTGACACGGGACCTCGACTTAGTTGAGTGCGCTACCGACTAAGCCAGGTCGTCTCTGTGATACTAAAAAAAACTATTAAACTATTTAAACTATTGTGATACAAACTATTGAGATACTAAAACAACTGTGATATTATTGTGATACAAATATAAAACCTCAGACACCAACGTATAAATCGTCAGGATGTCCAGGGTACATATACAAATCTGGTGATATTAAACAAACACTGACCTCTGGAAATCCGGAGGTGGGATCAGCTGCAATGGAGGCGTAAACATCCCCGTTGACCGGTCACATACGCCGTGAGTCAACATATTATATTGTGATACAAGCTATTGGGAGACAATCTATTGATATTACTGTGATACAAACTATTAAGATACAAAAAGTATTTTGATATTATTGTGATACAAGCTTGAGGTCCTAAGTCTATTGTGATACAAGCTTGAGATCCTAAGTCTATTGTGATACAAGCTTGAGATCCTAAGTCTATTATGATATAAACTATTGAGATACTGAAACTATTGTTACTGCGATACAAGCTATTGAAATACTAAAACTATTATATTATTGTGGTACAATCCATTGATTGAGATACTTAAAGTTATGATATTATTGTTACAAGCTATGGAGATACTGAAGATGCTGTGATACTATTGTGAAACAAGCTATGGAGATACTACAATATTATATTATTGCGATACAAGCCATTGAAATACTAAAACTATTGTAATAAAAGCTATTGAGATGCTAAATATATTGTGATAATATTGTAACACAAGCTATTGAGATGCTAAATATATTGTGATAATATTGTAACACAAGCTATTGAGATGCTACATATATTGTGATAATATTGTAACACAAGCTATTGAGATGCTAAATATATTGTGATAATATTGTAACAAGAGCTATTGAGATGCTAAATATATTGTGATAATATTGTAACACAAGCTATTGAGATGCTAAATGTATTGTGATAATATTGTAACACAAGCTATTGAGATGCTAAATGTATTGTGATAATATTGTAACACAAGCTATGGAGATGCTAAATATATTGTGATAATATTGCAACACAAGCTATCGAGATGCTAAATATATTGTGATAATATTGCAACACAAGCTATCGAGATGCTAAATATATTGTGATAATATTGTAACACAAGCTATCGAGATGCTAAATATATATTGTGATAATATTGTAACACAAGCTATCGTAAAAGAGAAGACTCCGACTGTATCCGAAGCCATCAGCTTGCCAAGCCGATCATGGAAGTATATAAACTCATGGTATCTCTGGAATATCATTATACACAATGGCTAGTGACTGTTTGCAGTGTAATAGTACGGTTAGACCGAGGCAAGAGGCACTACAGTGCGATGGGTGTGACAGATGGCAGCACAGAGTTTGTGGCATTAACATTACCAGGGATGAATACAGACGCATGGTCAAACAGAGTGAAGGCCGAACATGGTACTGTACAGAATGTATTCCATCACAGACTTCAGACCATGCAGAAAGCACCCGACTCTCATTCAACCTACCTGATCCACACTCGGCTCCGGTAGCTGTTGAAATCACACAAGATGACACAGCAGACCAATCGGACAACGCTGATCACCATGAAGTACCAGACAGGTCATTCAACATCAGTGTGTCGTTTGAAGAAAACAGTATACGCAATGAGAGGTATGTTTAAGTTAAACTTTAAGTGTTTATAACTGTCGCAAGTAGTTCAATTTTAATGTGGTACATTATTCACTGAATATGGCTTCAGAAAAGCAAATGTAAAAAAATAAGGAAAAAAATGATAGATATATACATATATGGCTGCAAATGTACATGCATATGATACACAAATTCGACGTAGAATGATTACAGATTGCATCTCCTTTATTGAAAAAAATACACACTGGGTAGACTCAAGAAAAAATGCATAGTAAATATTCACTGAAAATGGCTCTTTGTAATTCACAATGAAAAGACTGTACATGAGATTAAATTAATATATTAATTTTTTATACTTATGTTTTCTTTTCCATTTCAGTTCCATCGCAGATGACAGTGTCCACAACGTTGAACCAGCAGACAACGTTATTACATTCACTATTGTAGACTCCGGCACACAGCGAGGCAAGAGAAAACTGGTAGATAGTCATGGTTACACATACAACATCAAGGTAAGTCATAATATAGTGCAAAAAATTTAACGTATATATTTTCGACAATTTACGTATCACCATTGTGGGAATTATATAACAAGGTGACAAGCTGAAGGGATGATAAATAAACATTGCAAATCGTAGGCAACAATCAACACAATTTTAATTTCCTATCGTTTGGTCCTAGTGCAGAAATGGCCATCCAGCCCCTTACGAATTTTTTGGTATGATTATATATATATTTTGTATTCTCATGTGCATTTAATCCATATCCTTTGTTGAGAAATGTTTTTTTTTTTATTTGAATTTCTAATACATTCTAAATAGCAGTTCAATCTTTTTTTAATTATTCATGATTGTGAACAAGAAAATTATGTTTTTTAAATTTATATTTCAGAGACAACGCAATTCAACAACAGACTGGCAGTGTACTGTCCGTAACAAGAAGGTCAACTGTACAGCAGTGGTAAAGCAGACTGGTGACTCCTTTGTTCCTGGAAAGGGTCATATTCATATTGCAGATCCAGGGGTGCTTGAGGCCGTGAAGATAAAGAAACAGGTATTTCAAATTCGTCTTTTGATAAACATTCCTATGAACAGTTATAACTGAATAACTTGTATGAAATATTTTTTATGTACACGACATAAAGACTTATTCAGTGCGGTTTTTTTTCAGGTTATAACTCAGGCAGCAGACAACGTCCATCGTCCCATATCAGATATTGTAGAGACAGCGTTGGTAGAGCATGGAGATCCACATTTACCACCTGGTAGCCGTCCCAAGCAGACTAACTTAGTTCGTGCAGCTAACAGAGTAAGACAGAAGCTTCGACCAGATGAACCTACTGACCTAGAGTTTGAGGTATCTTTTATTACAATATATTGTAGTATTATATTACAGTATGCTTATTATGTTGTTAGAGTAAATCATTTAATTGTAATAAGGAAAAAATATCGATATTACTGATAATGATTGAGTTTCTGTATATGCCAATTTCGACAATTTATGCTTCCTCAGTGAATAGTATAAATGGAGTAAATGTAAATTTTCCGTCACAGTTTTCTAAGGAACTACGTAGAAGTCTGATATTTTGCATATAACTTAGGTTTTTACACAGATGTAAAAGAGTGGTTATCACTAGTGAGCATTAGCTCACAGATATATCTTGTATATATACAATATCATTTTTGAAGGTATTGTAAGACCGTACTCTACTTTTTTATTTTCATTTCAGCTCGCTTACAACTTCATCCCAGATGATTTTATAGTAAAAGACGTTGTTGTTGATGACTACAGACACTTAGTATTTTACACAACCGACCAGATGAAGGTGCTCACCGACGCCAAGACTTGGTACCTAGATGGAACCTTTAAGATAGTCCACCAACCTTTCGTACAGATGTTCAGTATTCATGCCTTGCTGAAGAGCGGCGACAACACGAAGCAGGTGCCGTTGGTGTTCTGTTTGATGTCTAGAAGACTGACTGCAGACTATCATGCTATACGTTTTTTTTTGTTGAACAAAAACAAGCGAGAAAGGCAAATGTAAAAAAACATTAAGGAAAAAAAATGATAGATATATGGCTTCAAATGTACATGCATATGAGACACAAATTCGATGTAGAATGATTACAGATTGCATCTCATTTTTTGAAAAACACACATTGGAAAGAGTCAAGAAAAAATTATTAGTAAATAATTTATTGCAATTACATGATACATGATGGTCATCTGCGTTAGACTGTTTTTTTTTGTATTTATATTATTCATTTTCAATTTATTTGTCAAATGACTTTCCTACCAGCACCACACATCAAACCAGCATTTGAAAAACTTACCAACAACGTTGATGACCCCACTTAACTACGTCTCCAGAACTTGGATCAACAGCAAGGTGTACAAGGTATCTTCATGGTCTGTGTTTGGTCAGCCAGTGCGCACGAACAACGATGTTGAAGGCTGGCATCGCCGCCTTAACAAGAAGAACGTCGACCAGTCACCACCATTTTATCAACTGATAACTAGTCTCCACAAGGAAGCCCAGTTATTGCCTGTTCAACGCAAGCTGGTGTCCGAGGGCAAGTTGACTCGTTTCCAGAGGAGACAGGCCCGCACAACCCAGTCCAAGATCTTCAACCTATGGGACCAGTATACATCCAAGGCAGTGTCCACCAACAGACTACTGAAGTTGTGCAGCAGCATCAACGGACCGAGCCTTAACTAGACATTCAATGAAGTTTCAAAACAAAATTACAAAATAATGCATGGACTATAATGTGTATTTGGATTTATTTTATAGTGCTTAAGGAAAAAATATAGTGTATCACTTTCAAACTGAACATGCTAATTTGTTATGCTTTTCATTGTTAACCATTTGTTACTACATGTAGTATGTAAAATAATAGAGATATAAAAAAACTAGTGTTAAGTTTTTGCAAATTTGGCAGCAGGGAGGAATAATTGTTCAGATAATACAAATGAGACACAATTCTAATATGCACTGAACAAAATCAAAATGTAATACGGGATGAACATACACATTAATCATCGTGGGGCGATTTGGTCATCAGGTGGGGGCGATTTGGTCATCAGGTGGGGGCGATTTTGACAACTTTGAGGCGACCCATATTTCTGATTTTTTTTGTGTGGGGTGAGTTTGTAAAGAAGTGGGGCGATTTTGACGGGGGCGATTTTTCCGTGGGGCGATTTGTGGGAGAATGGAAATGCAGATACCAAGCCTTTGGAGTAACGCACGAGGGTTCATCCTCTTGGGCCGCATCCTCACCAGACTGTTAATTATGCCTTTAAATATCTTGCAAGGACACAACAGGAAAGTCTTCCACTTTCCTCTCACTTTATTCAACAGGACTCTTACATTGATGATGGCTTGACAAGTGTGCCATCTGAACAAGATGCTATTAAGCTTGTGTGTGATGCTCAACAATTATGTGCTAATGGAGGACTTAGGTTACACAAATACATCTCAAATAGCCTGAATGTAATCACAGATCTATACCGCCGTCAGAACGTGCTTTAGACAATGGAGATCTAGACCTGTCTCTAGATAAACTTTCAACAGAACGAGCCTAAGGCATCAAGTGGTGTGTCAATGAAGATGTTTTCAAGTTTAACAATGATCATAAGGATACATCGCCAACTAGAAGGAACATGCTTTCAGTTGTAGCATCGCTGTTTGATCCACTTGGATTTTTAGCACCCTTTATTCTCACAGGAAAACTCATTTTACAAGAGATGTGTCAGCTGGAGTTGGATGGAATGACTTATTGCCATTTGACAAGAGACCAGCATGGAATGACTGGATTAAGGACATAGCAAACGTAAATCTCATCAGAATAACCCGCTGTTTAGCGCCCCCACATTTTATGAACTCTACTATAGAACTACATCATTTTTCAGATGCCAGTTACATAGGATATGGACAGTGTTCATACATTAGATTCATCAACGAGGATGAAGTTCATTCCGCACTACTAATTGGGAAGGCCAGAGTGGCACCCTTGAAGGTTGTTACAAAACCTCGTCTTGAACTCACTGCAGCAGTTATTTCTGTAAAGGTCAGCATGTTCTTGAAATCTGAACTGAGCCTTACCAATAGCAAGAAATACTTCTGGGCGGATTCGCGAGTCGTACTTGGATATATCAATAATGATGCAAGGCGCTTCCATGTGCTTGTAGCAAATCATGTTCAGATGATTAGGGATGCAACTGACCCATCACAATGGTTCTACGTAGATTCCAAAAGCAATCCTGCAGATAATGCTTTTCGAGGGCTTTGTGCAACGGAAATTTCAGAATCAACTTGGCTTCGAGGTCCAAATTTTCTGTTGCAGCGTGAAATCAAAACAAAAACATTTGATACTGATTTACTTCTCGGAGGTCTTGAAGTTAAACAGTCTAGGTCTTTGTGTGTGGAATCGTCTGCGTTCCTTGACATAATCTCTCTAACTTTTAAGGTTACCAAGCTTTAATCGTGCAGTGAATATTATTGCTAGACTTTAGAGACTGTCAAATGGCATTAAGGGAAAGCATCCACCAAGTGTATTGGAACGACAGTGTGCGGAGGTGATTATTCTCAAGAAACTTCAAAATTCAGTGTTTCCAAAAGATCTAGAGAAACTCGGGTCATCCAGTACTGTTCCGAAAACGAGTAGATTGTATCCCCTGGACCTTATTATGTATCGTGGTCTACTCTGTGTTGGTGGTCGTCTGAGGAAAAATGAATCAGACTTATCCTTATTCGAACATCCAGTGATCTTACCGAGGAATTCTCATATTACTCAACTTATTCTCTCTCATACTCACGAAAGGGCATGTCATCAGGGGAGAGGTACTACATTGAACCAGCTAAGACATATGGGATATTGGATACTCGGAGTAAGTAAGGTTGTTGCCTCATTTATCCGCCGATGTGTAGTATGTAGAAAGTTGAGGCGACCAAATGAAATACAAAGGATGGCAGATCTACCTGGTAGAAATATAGGAAAGACCGATCCGGACTGTTAGGAATATTCTAAATGCTGTCTTGCAACTTAGTCCCGGTAGACTAGACGATTCGTCACTCAGAACTCTTATGTGAAGTCATGTCTATTGTGAATAGTCGCAGACTTACTGTTAATTAGCTCAACCCAAAGGCTATAGAACCTCTTACACCGAACCACATACTAACTGCGAAAGCCGCAATCCCTTCTCCGCCACCAGGTGAATTCGTTAGGGAAGACTTGTATCTCCGGAAACGTGTGCAGTATCTCCTGCAGCTGTTTCGGCCCAGATATCACTTAGACAAAAATGGCACTCGCCACATAGACAACTGCTTTTTCACTAAAGGTGGTACCCGAAAATTTAAATATCTAGTGATTGGCTATCAGGATACTTATTTCGTCAAACACCACTCTGATTCTACACATAAATATACTGAAGTTGATATTAAAAACATGCTGGAATTTCTAATAGACAATATATTTGTAATATTCGGAAACGTGGTCTTTCAACAAACTGTCGGCATTCCTATGGGAACCAATTGTGCTCCTTTATTGGCCGACCTGTTCCTTTATTCATACGAAGCAGACTTCATTCAGAAACTGCTGAATCAAAAGAAGAAAAAGTTAGCGGTGTCCTTTAATTTGACATTTAGATATATCGACGATGTTTTGTCAATTAATAATGACAATTTTCATACATATGTCAATGCGATATAATCACACGGCCTCTCACCTCTGGTTCGAATCCCGCTAGGGTCATTTCGAATTAAGTGGGAAAGTTTGCCAGTTTTCTTGCGGAAGGTCGGTGGTCTTTACCCGGGTAACCGGGTTTTCTCCTCCACCAATAAAAACTGGACGCCATCATATGACTGAAAAATTGTTGAGTATGGCGTAAAACAAAAAATGAAATCAAATCAAATCAATGCGATATATCCCAGCGAACTAGAAATTAAAGAATCAAGCACACACGCTTCATACTTAGACATTTTACTTAATATAAACACAGACGGGAAATTAGCAACGAAGCTATACGATAAACGCGACGATTTCGGCTTTCCCATCGTAAATTTTCCACATTTAAGTAGTAATATCCCTCAGTCACCCGCAGAGGTAAACTACTCACTGACAAATTATTGACACAGGGATATCGAAAACCGCGTTTAATGTCAACGTTCCGCAAGTTTTACGGTCGGTATAATAGTCTTGTTTGCGACTACTCTGTTTCACTAAGTGAAATGTTGAGTTACCTTTTCGTTGGCGGTTGTTGAGACGTCTGTACCAATTGTGACGAGGATACACTCCTCGCGTGTTTCATTGGACTTGACTGTGGACTCACGGCGGGTGTGACCGGTCGACAGGGGATGCTTACTCCTCCATGGCACCTGATACCACCTCTTGGTTTCCAGAGGTCCGTGTTTGTCCATTTTTACCGGATTTGTATCTATGTCCTGAACATTCTATTGATTTATGCTTTGGTATCTGAGGTTTTTATATAGAAACATTCAAAGCAATGATATTGTTCTTGTACAAGACGTTGATTTGCCTAGGTGCAGATGGCCTCTAGGAAGAGTTGTCGCGGCAAACAAGGATGATGATGGACTTGTGCGAAGGGTTAAGGTCCAATTGTCGAGTGGTGTACTTGAAAGAAACATTCACAAATTGGTGTTACTTATTGAACGATAGATTTATGCATACTTGACATGCATCTAGAATCTGTGTCATTGAGAACTTTATTAGAACTCTTTAACATACTTGAGCATGTTTTGCATTTGGTTTATGAGGTGACGTGCATGATATGCATTTGTTTTTTATTCTACCTTTGTCATCTTAAACTTTCTGTACTTTGTTGAAATAATTTTTGTTGTTGAAATGATTTGGTGAGAGTGTAAATGTTGCCATTTTTGGTATTTAGTGCAACCGGAGAAACTGGCGAGTTTCGGCATTTAGTGCATTCCAAACATAGTTTTGAAAATTTAATTTTGGCGAAATCTATAGTTGCAACATTTTTATATCTTTGTTTTAATTTGTTTAACTGAATCTAAAGGTGTTATTTTTTTAGACTTAATATTTGATACGTGAAAACTTTAGCGCATGCTCAGTTAA